>KZ063289.1:36289-61252 GCA_002091835.1 Anopheles maculatus
ACCATTTCCTGCAACAAGGCCACGTTGAACGAGTATTCGTACAGCCCCGATGAAGAAATAACTGCTGCCATCTCTTGGACCGCGTTCCCGAAATTTACGATCGTGTCGGCTCTTTCCAAACGTGGCGAAGGAAGGTGTCGAATTTTCTGAATCAGGTGATGGACGATGTTCTCGGGCCTTCCAAAGTGTCGTCGTAGAACATTCATCACCTGTGGAAGATGTTGTGCGTGCGTGAGTCGGTATCCCACCATTTCACGCGCCTTCCCATGAAGAGCCTTCGCGAGTCGTTCCATGTTCTCTTCGTCCGAATACCCATACATCTGGGTGGTTCGTTCGTAATTCGAGATGAACATGGTCCATTCGTCAGGTCGGCCGGAAAACGGTGGCAGATCCCGCAAATTGCCCTGCCGGGCATACAGCTGACTTTGGCTTAACGTGTTAAACGTTCTACCGGTAGGCTGGGCGTTGGAGTTGGCGGTGTAACCGTCGACCGCGGATGCTGCAAATCTGCTCGTGCTGTGCCGCGGAAGGATGCGTGGCGCATAAGGCGAAAATGCGCTGGGACATGTAACGGTGGCTTGCGCAGGATTGAGCCCTCCAATCCTTATGTTGGTCGGCCTTAAGCGCCTACCGTAGATTTCTGATCGGGCAGACACATCACTTTCAACCTGCTCCGTGCTCAACGCAACGTTTTCACACTGTGTCTGGAAAGCACTCACTTGAAGCCTTTCGAGCTGCAGTCGTTCTGCCTGTTCTCGGAGGTCGCTTTCCCGGCGTCGGAGATCAGTTTCCATCGCTTGAACTTCCTCCCGGCTCATTTGAGTCCGCTCTAGCGACACTTTCTGGTCGTCGAGCGATGGCAGCGGGTTTCGCAGCGATGGCGTCGTGATGCTCGTCGATGGCGTCGGTCGGCGTCTTTCAAAGTGTGGTGTTATCGGTGAAAGTGATAAAGTGTGGTGTCCCGTGTTCGATAACGTGATCGGTGTCGCGAGTGTGGATGAATACACCGTTCGTGTGTCATCTTCGCGAGTTGCGCAAACCGGGTTTGCTGGTGCGGGTCGATGACCGATGTTGACCCCGCTTGACCCCGGGTCAGCGGTGTTCGCCGCGGGTAAGGGAAGCGCTTGGCGCGGGTTTCCTTCCACGGTAGTGTGATCGCTCGAAAGCAGATCTTTGTGTCCAGCCGGTGCCGGGGGCTGTCCGCGTCTAGTGTCTTTCATAGTTGGTGTCTTCGTTCCTCGTTCCGACGCTACGTTGTTGCGATTCCGAATCGCTCACAAACGACACTACGCGACCTGATACGAGATGTCACTCCGAGTGACCGCGAATAACCGACTAATAACCGCACTTAGGTTGGCCGTAAACGTTTTCACCAGCCGGTTGTGATTCCGAATCACTAACCGGATTGTCCGTAAACTGTTCCGCGCGATACCTTCGATACGGCTCCTACACTTCACTGGTGTGCACTAGTGTTTTTCACAACGTGCTATATAAATCGAGTGAGAAACACTTGTAGAGGCTTTAAATTCGAAAATGTCGAATTTCGGACGTTATCCGGACGATTCGACTCTCGGGAGGCAAAATTTTAACACCTATGTGAGTTTGTGAAATAGGGTTCGAATTTATTGCCGCTTTTGCCTGTACGCGAGATTTTCTCTACTGGCCGCTTCGGGCCCCCTTCGCCCCTATTTATAATGTTTACATCGAGTAGCGCCGCCTAGCGGAAACACGGGGTACCTGCTAGCCAGGCCAGTCAAATTAATTTGACAGCTAGCAGGCCAAGACCAAGGCTATTATATGAGACCAGGTGGTGGAATAGCTATTTTGACGCTCGACATCTTCAGAGCTCTTACGTCATATTTGAAAATCAAATCAGCTGTTAATCAAGAATTAATCAAGCGTAGAACAAATAACGCTACACTTTGGTGGATTTCAATGATGCTCTCGTCTACAAAACCTTCTATCCTTTGATCCCGTACCTCTCCGTGCAATGAAAATCTATAAAATGATATCATATTGCCATGCCTTTTGGTTATGCTGGTTATGCTTGCAGAAGGCAACAGCACACGGACTTGGCATTATTCCTATAGCTTGTTTCACACACAAAATAACACAGCAACACTTCCTGTTACACTACAACACTTTTCGCGGATCGCAAAAGATATTTAGTTTAATTTATCGGCTCGTATCACGCACTTGCTGTTGCTTTCAACAAATAAACAACATGATCAACCGTAAAATGTGACAGCAGAGCTCTCGCTGCTCCGGAGGACTTACGTCAAATCGGGAAATGTCAAATTGCTTTGTATTCCACCACCTGGTCTCATATAATAGCCTTGGCCAAGACCGACTGAGGTTGTAGAGCCATAGAAGAAGAAGAAGCTCTTAGCTCCTAGGTAGAATGGGCATATAGTATTTCAGAGATAAACTAGCAATGTTCGTGCTATTTCAGGACGAAACTAAAGATGTACCGGACAACTTACAGATATAGTTCATTTCTTCTTCTTTCGTGGCCTGCTCCTAGGGAGCACGTCGAATAGACATGGCCTGGTGTCACTGTTCACTGTTGAAGACAATAAATAATTATTCTTAGTACGACTGGACAGACATATTTCAATCCTGTCACAGCTAAAATACAGAGCAAAGTCAAGATATGGCTCAAACATTTCTAGTTAGGAAACCCTGTAAATGCAATACAGTAAGTCAGACATACAGACAGCCTCATACCGAATGATTACTAATATATATCTGGCTCATCAAACAACTACATTAACTTGCATGTTTCACATGATCTAAACGATAATTCTTAACATCCATTCAAAACACAATCGCGACATCAAAGGAATTTCTGATCAGTAATCTGCCAATTCATGCGCTGAGCGTGAGTGACTGGTGAGATTCGAACGACGGCACCGTAATCAACAATCTCACTTTGCGCAGTGAGACCCACAACAAAGTGTGGGTGCTATCTTCATTGGTGGATCACAAATGTCGCTATCTGTCTAAGCATGAGACCCAATGGACGCAAAAGCTGAAGAAATTTAATGATTTAATCGAAAGAGTTAGTAATATTTAATACATTGCGCAAACTGTAATACACAGCACATCAATTACAGAAAAATAACCCCTGTTTGCTTGTTTGAACACGAAACGAGCGATTAAATCACACAATTGCATAATTTTCCCAGCATCATCCGTGTCCCAACTTCAACCATACTACTGTGTTCAGATTGTACACATTTCATTCCGAACCTTTGCAGCTTTTCTCACTCACTTGCACGAGCTCGCTCTAGCAACATGCACAGTTTAGCGACGATAGCAACCCATTCGATACGATCGTCCAGCTTGCTAATGTTAACAGTGTTCGTGGTGCAACTTTGCTCCGGTCCAGTAACGGTCATGTACGAACGAGTGGAACAGCTGGAAGGGTTCAACATTTTGGACGCACGAAAAATGCGTATCGGGAAGTACAACCGAACTGTTTCCGTTCTGAACGGTACGTTTGATCTACTGCAAGAGTTAGACGATAATTATTCCGTAAGTATGCTGAAGCGAATGCATGCAGTACCAATCAATCGTCATCCTCTGTCTATGTGCTTTTGTTGCAGTTTACCGTCGAGCTATCATACAGTACGCTGGGCAATAATCAGTTCATACGCTCGCCCTTTCGGTTACCGCTGCAAAAGGTGTGCACGTTTCTAAACACCACCTACCGGGACTATCGTCACTTCTACCAAAACATGACAAACTTTCCTGATGCGGGCGTCTGTCCGGCAGAGGCCATACAGTATTACATCAAGAACAAAGTGCTGGATGCAAAGATATTCAACGATTACTTCCAAGCAGGCTTGTGGAAGGTTACGCTACTACTGTACGAGAATAGCAATATCGAGTTGGCGATCGTTGTGGTAGAGCTGCTTTTCAAAGTGTCACGGGAAGGAATGTTTTAGCATAGGATTTAGTTTTCATATTCGTTAGGCAATATAGTTAAAAAATCGATGCAATAATTGTGGTTGTCAAACTAATAGCTGAAAATTGGTTTTTTTGTTTCCAAAATCTGTAACTAAAACAACAAATATTGTGCAACTATATTTGAGAGAGTCGGACGAGACCCAAACTTAGATAGAGTGATGCAGTTTATGTGTTCCGGGGCCCCCGATGACTGTAAATTAATGGTTAACATACAAAAAAAACAGACAATTATCTATTACTTTGATATACAACATTACGAACACAACGTAATGATCGAAAGTTGTTTTGTCTATTGATTTAAATTGATAGCACACATGCAACTATAACACGTAAAAGCTTAACGTTGTGGCAATGTTAAGTGCAGGTTCTATTGCGTCTGAGGTTTTAGTCAACAGTTAAAACAAGAACTCTACTAGGGTTGAGTTCCAACTATATTCTAGTTATATTTTCACGCACGTTGCTTTTGCTATGACTGTACTTTGAATGATTTCAGCAAAAACGGAGTTGAGTCTTCAACGTTTCTCTGGGACTATTATCTCACGTTGTTTTGAGCAAGTGAATTGGGCCGTTCTGTGGTGCGAGTCACCCTGTAGTTTAGTATAACAGTTTATAGTAACTAAGATAGTGTTAGTGTAATGTTAGGATATAAATAAGCGCACCGTAGCACACTAAGTCTCCTTTTGCTCACCACCATCCGTACTGGCGTCATGTGCATAAAATAAAGAAAGTTCGTCACACATAACAGTTCAACCAAAAACAAATAGTTTGTTTCCGCTCTGATAGCATTGCAAAACAATGTGACTCCATGATGAACCTTACGCTGACGATCATAGCAGTGTCCTGACAAGGTATAAAATATTCTTGGTCTTCTGTAATCTCCGCAACCATTGCTGCAACTCCTCGAGAAGTGTCGTAATCAGAACAATCGTTCCAAACAAACATATTCACCAGAACAATACTGCTGCTGTACTGTACCACGCAAAAGAAAACTTATTTTACAACGTACTAAAGTAATCACTATCATTACGAAAGCACGCTTCGACCCGTCCAGTCCATTTCCTTGGTCGACTTTTTATTGATGATAAAAATGGTACCACTGCACACAGACACAGCCACGCAACCAATACAGCCAGAACACGCTATCCGCAGTGAGCGAGAGAAGATTGGAATGCTTAGCGAACGCTACACAACCGCTAAGACGTCCACGCAATTCCAGCAGCGAGAGGACGGTTATCGATGATAAGCGAGAGAGTACCCGTATACTTAGCGAACGCTACACAAACGCTAAGAACGAAGGAATCATCCGAGAGTCATGTTACGTTATTTCGTGCTTCGCACGACTAAGCCACTCTCCGGAACGTTACATGTTACACACTACTCGCCATAAATGTAACCGTAAATGAAGAACCGTCGCCCAGAAGAAACTGTTACGAGACAAGCCGTGAAGAAATCATCTGTGAAAACTCCAGAAGACATCCGAGGGACGACTCCATCGTGAATACATCACCGAAAGCATGTGAATCCGCCATCGCTTACACATCATCGAGAACCGACGCCGAGCCCGCCATCGCAGATGCGCCATCGCGATTCCAACAGCCTGAAGACACCAAGAAACCACGTGGCTGTATGACCCCTTGAACCCAAGCGAACCAGGTGAGTGAGCAAATGTATGCGAGTAGAACCAATAGCGGTACGTGCATTCATCAATGGATTGCAAAATCCTAGCACCAGATTCTTTTTACAAGCAAGAAATCCTCTAACCTTGAATAAAGCCATTTCAGATGCACTAGAATGTGAACCGAGTGATAAAAATGATGATGCAACTTTTTGGTGCCAAACGTTTAACCGAAGTTCAAATAATACAAACTACTACAGACCCATCCGTGGAGATTTTAACAACCGGCCGTGGAATAGTCCACGAACCAGAGGAGCATTTAATAATCAAAGGAATTTTCATCAGTCTCGTCCACATAGATCTTATCCAAATACATTGCGCCGTCCTTACAGATCTAGACCATACCACAACTCTTACAATACAAGATCATATCAACAAAGAACCCAATCCTCAAATAATATAGGTCATAATATCAATTTAGCTGATTCGCAAAATCCAAACAATTCTCAAACACCGGAACACTCAAACGACTCAATTGATATTGAGTGTTTATTTCGCTAATTTGGAAACTAAAAAAAGCGTTAAAGCATCTTTTTTAATCTTCAATACAAATTATGATCTAATTATCGATACAGGAGCAACATGTTGTATACTTAACAAACATTACTTGCCATCTAATATACCAATAAATACGTCAAAGATTTTAAAAATCAATGGTCTTAATGGAAAAACTCATACCTTAGGTTTCATAGAAACATCTATCTCTTTTTCATCTCAAGAATTTCCCATCCTTTTTCATATTGTAAACACTCTGCCATCAGATATTGTAGGATTAATAGGAGCAAATTTCCTTCTTGAACATGGAGCAATGTTAAACTTTAGGGAAAGGAATTTAAATTTTATTTCCATGCATAATCATAATTCTTGTGTCCTAGCACCTAGAACCGAAACCATAGTATATGTTGCTACTAACATAAACGATACTTGTGTGGTATTAAACGAAGCAATTGGCCCATATGTGTATATAGCAAACACAATTGCCAACCCATTTAATGGTACTATACCGGTTCGTGTTGTTAATTTACAAAACCGTCCTATCACTTTAAAAACTTTGAAACCCACCATAAAACCTGCTTCTAACTATTCTATTATTAAAGTAAATTCAGCTAAACGTGATTGTGCCCATGCTAATCAACTGCTAAAAGAATTAGATTTATCACATCTCTCAGATAAAGATAAAACAGCTATTTCAAAAATATGTGTAAAATATAATGACATTTTTTGTCTTAAAAACGATAAACTTAGTACAACCCACATATATGAAGCAACATTGAAAGTTCGTGACAATATTTTGCCCATTTATTCAAAACAGTATAAACTGCCTTATTCACAAAAATCTCAGCTAGATAATGAAATTTCAAAATTACTAGAAAATAATATAATCGAAGAAGCTAGCTCCGAATGGAACAGTCCAGTTTTATTAGTTCCAAAGAAATCCTCTGATGATACTAAAAAATGGAGACTTGTTATAGATTACAGAAAAATTAACACTGTGTTAAAAGATGATAAATTTCCATTACCTAATATTGATGAAGTGATCGATTCTCTATCAGGCTCTAAGTACTTTTCGCATTTAGACCTTTCACAAGGCTATTATCAATGCCAACTAAAAAAGGAAGATAGGTCAATAACTGCTTTCACTACCCCTACTGGTCAATATCAAATGACTAAACTACCAATGGGTCTTAAAATTAGTCCATCTACATTTTCTCGTATGATGACTGTTGCCTTATCAGGTTTAAATCTTGAAAAATGTCTTGTGTATCTCGACGATATTATCGTTTTTGGCAAATCAATGGAAGAACATAATAAAAATTTAATTAATGTTTTCGAGCGTTTACGACACGTTAACTTAAAACTGAATCCATCTAAATGTAATTTTCTCAAACGTAATTTGATTTATTTAGGTCATTACATCTCAGCTGAAGGAGTTAAACCTGATCCTCAAAAAGTGGAGTGTATAAAAAATTGGCAAATACCTACAAATGTAGAAGAGGTCAAACGCTTTGTTGCTTTTGCAAATTATTATCGTAAACATATTAAAAACTTTGCTCAAATTTGTATGCCTTTGAATTATTTAACAAGGAAAAATATTCCATTTAAATGGACTGAAACCTGCCAGCGATCATTTGACACTTTAAAAGACCTGTTTATTAACCCACCAGTTTTAGATTTCCCAGATTTTGGTGAGAATAATACTTTTTTATTACATACAGACGCATCCGGATCTGCCATCGGTGCTGTTCTGAGTAATAAAAATGGTAAACCTATTTCTTTCGCCAGTCGAGCTCTGAATAAAGCCGAGTTAAATTATGGAACAATTGAGAAAGAGCTTCTAGCCATTGTTTGGGCCATTCGACATTATAGACCATATCTTTACGGAAGAGAATTCCAATTATATACCGATCATAGACCACTCGTGTATCTTTTTTCTATGAAGAATCCATCAAGTAGATTAACTAAATTTCGCCTAGCACTGGAAGAATTTATGTTTTCAATATTCTACAAAAAAGGAAAGGAGAATGTGGTTGCAGACGCATTATCACGATTAACCATATCAGAATTACAAAATATGAGCGAAGATGCATTTATTACAACTCGAGCTAGTTCACTCAATGATAAAGTTACTATTAACGATCATCCTGAAGTCAATAACACACAATATATGGAACTTAAACTTTGTCCCAATACACAAAAACTTACACTAGAAAAAAATAAAATAATAATTCCCCACATCAATAGCTTGATTCGCTTACGAGGAATCTTGACAGAGATGAAAGGATATTTTAAAGGTCTTAAAAAGAAAATTTATCTTAGAGCCTGATAGAGAATCGATCACTTCATCAATATTAGGTAATGGAAATTTATCATCTTTTAACACAGTGTTAATTTTTCTGTAATCTATAACAAGTCTCCATTTTTTAGTATCATCAGAGGATTTCTTTGGAACTAATAAAACTGGACTGTTCCATTCGGAGCTAGCTTCTTCGATTATATTATTTTCTAGTAATTTTGAAATTTCATTATCTAGCTGAGATTTTTGTGAATAAGGCAGTTTATACTGTTTTGAATAAATGGGCAAAATATTGTCACGAACTTTCAATGTTGCTTCATATATGTGGGTTGTACTAAGTTTATCGTTTTTAAGACAAAAAATGTCATTATATTTTACACATATTTTTGAAATAGCTGTTTTATCTTTATCTGAGAGATGTGATAAATCTAATTCTTTTAGCAGTTGATTAGCATGGGCACAATCACGTTTAGCTGAATTTACTTTAATAATAGAATAGTTAGAAGCAGGTTTTATGGTGGGTTTCAAAGTTTTTAAAGTGATAGGACGGTTTTGTAAATTAACAACACGAACCGGTATAGTACCATTAAATGGGTTGGCAATTGTGTTTGCTATATACACATATGGGCCAATTGCTTCGTTTAATACCACACAAGTATCGTTTATGTTAGTAGCAACATATACTATGGTTTCGGTTCTAGGTGCTAGGACACAAGAATTATGATTATGCATGGAAATAAAATTTAAATTCCTTTCCCTAAAGTTTAACATTGCTCCATGTTCAAGAAGGAAATTTGCTCCTATTAATCCTACAATATCTGATGGCAGAGTGTTTACAATATGAAAAAGGATGGGAAATTCTTGAGATGAAAAAGAGATAGATGTTTCTATGAAACCTAAGGTATGAGTTTTTCCATTAAGACCATTGATTTTTAAAATCTTTGACGTATTTATTGGTATATTAGATGGCAAGTAATGTTTGTTAAGTATACAACATGTTGCTCCTGTATCGATAATTAGATCATAATTTGTATTGAAGATTAAAAAAGATGCTTTAACGCTTTTTTTAGTTTCCAAATTAGCGAAATAAACACTCAATATCAATTGAGTCGTTTGAGTGTTCCGGTGTTTGAGAATTGTTTGGATTTTGCGAATCAGCTAAATTGATATTATGACCTATATTATTTGAGGATTGGGTTCTTTCTCTGGGACTATTATCTCATAAAGTTAAGAAAGTTCGTCACACATAACAGTTCAACCAAAAACAAATAGTTTGTTTCCGCTCTGATAGCATTGCAAAACAATGTGACTCCATGATGAACCTTACGCTGACGATCATAGCAGTGTCCTGACAAGGTATAAAATATTCTTGGTCTTCTGTAATCTCCGCAACCATTGCTGCAACTCCTCGAGAAGTGTCGTAATCAGAACAATCGTTCCAAACAAACATATTCACCAGAACGATACTGCTGCTGTACTGTACCACGCAAAAGAAAACTTATTTTACAACGTACTAAAGTAATCACTATCATTACGAAAGCACGCTTCGACCCGTCCAGTCCATTTCCTTGGTCGACTTTTTATTGATGATAAAAATGGTACCACTGCACACAGCCGCCGCCATCATGCTTCTGACAGCATTTACAATCTACCAACAGACGCAACGTACCGTCATTGCAGATGCAACAGCAACAGCAACAACATCAACAAAAACTACCTTCCTTACACTCATAGCGACCCTTACAAGAACCGGCCAAGTACCACTTGCCGCACGAATAAATGCCATCATTATTTGTCTGGTCTGGTCCTACCTTTGCCGTTGGTCCGTCTGGTTAGCGAATATTGCAAACATAAATTCAGCGCTTCAGCTAAAAACCTGCTCCCTTACTTTCAGCACTCCACATCTTGACCTTCTTCAGGGATGACACTCGAATCCACCCGTGGTGTAGTGACGAATTTGGTTTTATAGCCGCAGCGGCACAAAAAAAACTATGCTGCCAAAAGATCCACCTGCAATCGGCTCAATAGCCGTGAAGCCTCACAGTCCCGACCGTCAGTCATTACGCGGTACGGTAGCAAATTTAATTTCGTTCTAATTTAAACTTTTAATTGCCGATTTTTTCGCTACCTTCCATGCTTTTTAGCTCACTGCGCATTTCGCACTAATCCTGATGGCTGGTTCTTGGTTATAAGTGGACAATGTTGTGTGTTTGCCGTATTTCCCCAAATCCCGTATCGTTGTCATGCTCGGTGTCATCCTCCCGAGGGAGGTTGGAAATATCACAAGCACATGCAAAACCTCGCCTGAAAAACGGTCGCAGAAGAGATCGTAAACTTTACGATAGGTTTTTTTTGTTTTGTCTTTTAGTCGAGCAAAAGTCTAGCGATTTAATGGGTCTTGGGTCGTTTTTTTTATCGGACCCACTCAACGACCATTCCCAATTCAATCAATATACGCTTGGGTACATCATTTAACGTGATGATTTCACGTTTCCGCTAAACTTAAACAGCCGTAAAATGAAGAGGCCCACTGTACACCATCACCTACACCTTCAGTCTTGGCCAGATGAGCATTAGCGTGATTAAAATGAAGTGGTGTTATAAGAAAAAACAACTCTTCGAAAACTTTTACCATAATGGCGAACCTAATGTTCAAAACCGAGGACTAGTTGGAACCTTACAAAAAATGAGATTAATTAAACAAATTTAAGCTATTCTCGTTGATAATCCAATTCGCCCTAAGCTCATCATTTTTTTAAAGCTGTTGAACACTAGATACCAATAATAAAGCGTTACGATAATCGTACCCTCAAATCTGTTCCGAATCAACTGCTTGACAAACTGCCATCAATGTTGACCTCTCCCACAACAACTCTCTCAACTATTTGCGGGCAGCAGCTTGGTCTCGCACGTCAATTGACACCGGTAGTTCGTAAAACTGTCTTAATTTTCTACCGCATCCGTCGTACCAGGTTCGCTCTGACACTCGTACTGCGAATAAACCCTTGTCAAAGACCGTTGTGTCACCAACTTCTGGACACTCCTCGCCGAAACTCGGGTTGGACAACGAACCGTTTCGGTTGGAAATGTTTCCACCCGATTGCCCATAACCGTATCGAACCTTCGTCCTGGTGTCCACCGGCGGGAAACATCTTCCCCTGGTTCCTATTACCCCCCAACCAGCAAGTGCATTCTACCACACCTAAATGGGGATCATTTTTTAACTGTCAACTGACTCCCATCACCAACAACACCACCGCCACAACTGTCGAGGGTTAGCAAATTCTGCGTTAGTTACGGTTGCAGTGAACCCTCACTGAAAAGGTGACACGCACACACACACACCCGCACCATCGGGGATGAATTTTCCCCGAATCCGATCAAACGATCATCCGTCAACTGGGATAGCGCACGGTCAGATTTTTCCCTCGGTGACGTTTATACTGTACGCTTACGGTGGAATACAACTTTCACGCGCGCTCATGCGGAAGACTAGTGCTCGACCCTGGCTACGGAGGTTTCCGGATGATATCTTCCGAGTTTTTCTCTCCCTCCGCAGCATCGTCTTTATCGTAATGCGTCCTTAACGGCGTTTAACATGTCGATTAAACGACAGTTTGATTGTACGCTTCCTACCAAACAGGCACATGCACACACGTGCGTCCTATCGCCTTCAATCTTCGGCTCACTCTGTCAAAGGATGTCTGGAGTGATGCTTAAAAAAATGGACATACGGTTCCACTTGCCGGTTTTGCAAGAAGCGCCGAAAACCACAACGGTACAATCTTGCCTCTTACTACTTGTTCTTTCCACTTCCAGGTCCCTTTACGACGGTTCCGAAGGCACTCGAGCACGGGTATGCCCAACAATTCGGGAGCACCATCCACTAACCCCCGATTCCCAACACGGAAAGCAATAAAACAAGGATTAAAATGGCACACAAATCCTCGCCGTCGTCCCATTCTGCCGTACTGCAGCACTGTCTACTGCTACAGATTGGGAGTATGTCGGTTGCTGTATTTTTCATTTTTTATTTTCGCTCCACTTTTTATTCGTATCTCAATTTGTTTATCGTCAGCCACGGCACCACCGCAGGCCGCGAAGGACCGGAATTGTTTCTACGATCGTGCACCAAGAAAAGCGCCATGCAGCGCCATGGCACTTGGGCGAGGTTTTACACTAATGCACCCATCAACGCCCACCACACGATTGCTCAATTTACCGCGTTTACCGTGGGGAAAATGAGGAGCCGGTAAATTCAAATTGAAACCGTTGTTTTTGCGCCCCCTTCGTTTTTCTCAGCTGGCGTATTTTTGAAGGTGCACGAAACATCCACTTTGCTTCGGCCCTGTCCTGGTGACAGCAAACGTACGGAAAGCTTCGAGGCGTTAGACAGCACCGAACAAAAAACGCCAACTATGATGATCAGCATATCGTGCCCCGTGTGCCTTTGTGCTGCTACAAGGACATCTCGCCAGCAGTTTTTGGGGGAAGAATTCAATTTCGCACACGACCCCACGACCCAAGCCCGGCAGCTCCTACTATGGGATGATGGGAGGGAACAGCATTTTTCACAGCTTCTGCGCAAACAACGAACGTCGTCACGCCGAGCGCACCGTGCGATGACAGACGTGAAATGCAATATTTAAATCCCCACCGTACCAAGGTTTTGCTACCGCACAATACCAGAAAAAACGATAGTTTTATTTGCATAAACCCGGTTGCAGAATATGTATTTGTACTGCACCGCGCAGTGCCATAACTTTAGGGTACGTATTTATTGGGAAAGCGCCGAGTAAAAGCTCTCCCGGTGTTCGTTTGTTGGTGCTCCGAAATAACAGGGTTTAATTGGATTACGCAGGCAAATTGTCACATCGTTGAACGAGTTGTAAAGTGTTGTTTTTATTGGGCACTGGGGTTTTTGCTTGAGATGTACTTCTATTTGTATACTAATAGAAGTAGAAAAGGGGATTGTTAAAGTAAATTCTCCAACATCAATTTGGGATCAAACGCGAAGGAATATTAAAACCGGTCCAAATTTTCACGATACACCAATTGCTTTCTGTACTTCTTCTTGGAGAAGGCAGCAGACGCGACTCTTCCCAAGCGCAGTTTGGAGGAGTCGGACGAGCATGATCGCCATGTACCGGAACGCAGAGCGAGATATCCTGTCGGATGAAGGAGAGGCTATTCGCCCAGTATAAAAAAGGGCGACATACTGGATCGTGCTAATTTCCGGGCCATCACAGTCCTGAATGCTACAAGATCTGCCTGTCCCGGATACTCTTCTTGCGCCCCTTGCTACAGATTTCGTCGGAAGCTACCAAGTTGGATTTGTTGGAGGGAAATCCACTACCGATCAAATCTTCACTCTACGGCACATCCTCCAAAAGTGCCGGAAGCACCAGATTCCCACGCACCACCTGTTCATCGACTTCAAAGCTGCCTACGATACCATAGATCGTACCGAGATCGAGTACACCAAGCGGCAGTACGGTTTCCCTGCGAAGCTGGTACGGCTTTTAAGGGCTATAATGGACGGTGTGCAAGGTGAGAGTGTCGAACATGCTGTCGGATTCGTTCGAATCTCACAGGGGACTGAGGCAAGGGGACGGACTCTCCTGTTTGCTGTTCAACATCGCTCTGGAAGGTGTCATGCGAAGCGCGGGCTTCGATATCCGGGGCACGATTTTCACCCGGGCTCTCCAAATCCTTGGCTTCGCGGATGACATCGATATCATCGGCCGAATATCTGTGGCGGTGCGCGAAACGTACACCCGACTGAAACGCGAGGCCGATAGGATTGAATTGAAGGTCAATGCGACGAAGACAAAGTACCTGCTTGCCGGAGGCTCTGACCGTGATAGAGCACGACTCGGAAGCAGAGTGTTGATTGACGGAGACGATATTGAGGTAGTAGAGCAGTTCTGCTACCTTGACACGATCGTAACTTCGGATAACAACGTAAGCTGCGAAATCCGAATTGTTGGCTCCACAAACTCCTGAGATCCAGAAGACTACAACAACGCACGAAATGCGCCATATATCGCACACTGATACGGCCGGTAGTCCTCTACGGGCACGAGTCTTGGACTATGCTGGCGGAGGTCGCCATTGCACTAACCATTTTCGAACGGCGGCGGGTGCTGCGGACTATCTTTGGCGGTGTGTGCGAACAGAGCGTGTGGAGAAGGAGAATGAACCTCGAGCTAGCTGAGCTGTTTGGCGATGCAGACATCCTGACGGTTGCTAAACCCGGAAGGATGCGCTGGTTGGGGCACGATTAGGATGCCGGACTCATGCCCTGCCATGTCAGCGACCCGTTCGACACGAGGCGTAGAGCAAGCTCGTTGGCTGGATCAAGTGGAGTCAGACCTGAAGGAGATTGTATGCAGCCGCGAGTGGAGGACCGAGCAACTGTGGAACGAGTTTCCTGGAGAACGATTAGACACCAGACTATATCTATCAGACGTGCTCCCTAGAAACAGGCCAAGAAAGAAAAAGAAGACTTCTTCTTGACTGATCGACCTGAAATGAGGTCAACAATGAGAAAGAGATGATCACAGAGGGTAGGGATTATATTATAATTGCTCAGGGTCTTTTAACTTCGATCGACTAGCCTTATTTGTGACACAGTTTAAATTCTTGGACATTTACTAAACAACACATTTTCCCTCGACTCAACAGTCGTTGGAAGACATCTTAATACGCGAATCAGAATCCATTCAACCATATTCATCTATGTCCGCATGCAAATGTTCGTCATCTTTGTCGCTAGGCGCTTTAATGTGATGCAAAGCTTTCTCTTTTGTCGATGGGAAACGCTGAACCTCTTCACTCTTCCCATTTTCTGTTCAAAAAACACTTTCCTCAAAATAAAATGGTAATACAAAACAAAACGAACCCTAAACACGAATTCTTCGATGGAAAAAGTCTTTCCAAATCATCATTCCCTGAGATGGTTCGTTTCGTATACTTTCGTATTCTTCCCTACCCACCAAGGCTTTACGTCCCTTTACAAGTTTCCATAATAAAAATAAGAATAGTAATACTGCTACACCCATCAACAAAGTTCTGTGCGGTGCCACAAACTTTCTGATGTGAAAAATTCTCAAACTCTCTAAAATAAGCCCGGCCAATAAAGAACGGAAATTGAAACCAATCAGCCAATCATCATATCAATTCATGCAAATGTCTGACCGATTGGGAACTCTATAACGCTTCGCCTATAAAAATATACCGTCAAAGGTTCACAAGAAGCGAATGAAAGTTTAACATTTTTTCAGTGCTTTCATATTTAACCTAATGCAAAGCACGAAAACTTTCACAAGTCGGTTGGAAAAAAGGAAAGTTTGTGATCGTTTTATAAACTCGTTCCTATTTGATAGAAAACAAAATTGGAAATGGAAATTGGAAAAAGGAAGCATTTGAGAAGCTAGTTTCTACCGAAAGGATTTACGCAGTACCTAAGACATGGTATGAAGGTGGATTGATACTATATTTAATATTCACACACTAAAGTGCATTAATTGATTCTTCGTTAGCCACAGTTGGAGAAAGTTCAATCATTTAAATCCACAGCAACAGAATCGGTGAAAGTTTCAATGAGTGCGGCATAAATTTGCATAAGCTTTAGCGGAATTGACCCCCATATAATAATGCTCCTGTCGTCTGTGCCATCCGTAAGCTTTTGCCACAAACGCACAAACGAACAGCACATTCCCCATCAAATCGTAATTTGGACCACCGACCACCATGTTCCTACTTAAACCGTTCGAAGACGGGCTTCTACCTTCACGGGTAGCAGCAGATTAAAAAGCCATTAGTTCATGGTTTCTGTTTTGCATCGGTTCGAAATTGTTTGAAGCACTCACTTTCTCTCCGACGTTTGGCCAAAAACTTCTCAAACTTTCCCGAGTTGATGTCCCATGTTTAGGGGTGGCAATCTGTCGATAATTTCGTCATAATTTATTCCAGCTCATCGTTTTGCTTTCCTCCCATTTAAACACATACACAGCAATCTTCCATCTTCTGGTGGGCAAATCAATTCCTTCTTCACTCCAAAACAAGCCAGCTGATAAATAAACATACCCCCGTTCGTCGTTGTCGTCGGCCAAAGTAAGTAAACAGCTTCCAAAAACCTTCCTCACACAGTCGCACAGTCAGTGTATGATGGTGGTGATGTGTTTTTTCTGCTTTCAATGCCTGCCACCTTCAACCCCATTTAACGGTTCGCTTTTTTCCAGGACTTCTCAAAGCCTCCCCTTTACCACCGTTTCTTCAACCGCCGCACTCGGAGCACTCAGGCGCAAGTGGGAAAGCAAAAAATTTCCAAACGAATCGCTAACCTCACGAGTGGGAACGTGCCTCTTTGCCTGCCCCCTCCTTTAAGCAAACTCGATTTACCAATATCTCTACCTGCTAGTCACTTGCGAAAGGACAAAAATCTTTCGTCACGCGTCATTCGGTGCCCCGAGTTCGGGAACGGAAGAAAAATCCAAACGACAAACAAAACCCTTCGACGCGAACGAACAAGGGAATTGAACCTGTGCTGGCTAAAAAGGTTTGACAAATCGAGACGAGAGCCAGACGCAGAGGGGTCTCAATTTACTCTACCATATATTTACCACTGGGTGTGTGTACGTTCGCGTTGGTGTGACACCACTTTTGGGAGAGAAAAAATTCTCCAAAAAAGGAATCCAACTTACCAGCAGTCGCATGGCAGCATGTCGATCGACTTGAAGTGAGTCGTATATAAATTGCACTTTTCAAGGAATATTGAGGGCTCACTGAGGTGTGACAAAGACTCCTTGTTTAAGTCGAGATAGATTATACTGAGGTGGACGATCGTGGTGGACTTGAAGATACGAATGGTTTATAAAAAAACACCACTCGCGGGGTTTTAGAGCCCACCATTTCTGGCTTCCTTGATCTAAACTATGCGTCCCTGGATAATAAGTACGCTGATATCGATCTCTTCGTGTTAGCAACTGTTGCCACCGGCAACGAAACCAAACCACGGATTGCTCCTCTCTCTATGGTAATTTCAATGGTGGTATTTAAAGATCTCAACATGCAAGACAACGAACGACTGGGACAGCTGCATGGATCATGAATAAAGCTCAGTCTCGCATAAAGATGCGTCAGTCTCGTAAAGAACACAAGACACCAGATACTGTTCCAGTAAATCAACGTGAACCAGAGTTCTAAAACGCCTGCAGTAAGGAAATTAATGTGACTTAGCTGAATAGAAAATATAAAGACTTAGCCTTAAGTACACAACAAGGTTGTATCTAGTAGATGTTTTACGTGTTTTAAGTAAGATCATGTTGAAACGAGAAGTAAGTATCAAACAGCAAGTATCATCATGTGAAAAATGCACCAAGCCGTCCTTATTGAATAAGGAAGGAAAATAACTAATTGAGGAATTGTAATTGATTTCTGTCTGACCCTTTCGGAAAAAAGCGTGTTGACCCTAGGTTAAGAACTGGAATGAAAGGGGAATACATACAAAGAAGAATTTACATTAAATCATTTAAAGCTTTTGAAGTTTGCAGTTTGAAGTTCAAGTACTTCTAGAAATTATTTTATCCCATCTCCTCTCCTAATGGTTGTGTTAACCTCCAATATATCATTAATCGTGTTTCCTCTTGGTGTAACCTCAACCAACTTCATCGTCATTTCGTTCTATCGTTCCCGCGCTCCTATTGTTTAGCCCTATGTCAAGGATCTGGGTTTTTGGATGGACACGAGTCTGAACATCATCCACCATATAGACAATAGTGTCTAGAGCTCGAAGGACTCTTGGTGTTTTGGAGCGATTTCAGCGACTCCAGATGCCTTAAAACCTTGTTTTTTGTGATCTGGTTCCCTACCGCCAGGTTTCACATTGACCGCATCGACCGAGTCCAAAGGTCTTTCACGAAATTTACAACACGCAAATCCCTAGGTGGTTTGTCTACTGGCTTGCCTTGTTACGAGAAAAGACTGTCTCGACTACTTGGTCTGTGGTCACTAGAAGTTCGCCGATCCTTTTCACAGTCCACTTTTGTTGCAGCGGATCCTTTGAATGCCCTTGATGTACGTGTTCTAGGCTCCTCGATGGCCCTATGTGTTCCTTCACGTTTGCTCCGTTCACGTCCCCCTGTGGTTATACTCGCCGTACATTAGTAGGCAGGAGCGATTCGCAACTTCAATTCCTCTTCCCATCTTCTTGATTACCACCTCTCGGTATCCTCTTTCCGTTCCCGTTTGTTTTCCTCGCCGTAACACTTTCCCCAGTATTACTAGGTTAGATAAGGTTAAGTTAGGTACTTAACATATAAGCGGTATTTTGTTAACCCTTTAGGGCGAACAATAAAGTTTTCACATACATAACAATTTCTGAAATATTGGAATGTAATATGCAATAATCACAATCAATCATCGTTCTTTATCAATAATTTAACCATCCATTCTGAGGCATACTACTAGGTCATCATCCAATGTTGGCATCCTAGAAAGATACAAATGAATTATAATGACTAAAAGTCTATATACCAACCAACCATGCAACCAAGCTGAAAAGATATTTCGCAGACATTCTAACCATATGTTTATCTCACTGTGCACCAATAACCCATATAACCCACCGCCTTATCAATGCTACTTGCGGTATAAGTACCGCTAAACAAACACACAAATTTATCGATTTTACACTTTATTCTTATCATTCTCAACGATGGACCTAATACAGGATGACATATCTGCACACTTAAAACATCTGCACTTGCGCATATTGGCGCCCTCGCAACTATAGCTCTATTTTTCTTAGTGTGTGTGTTTTGTTTTCTGTTTGTTTTATTTTGTTGCACATTAATTTGTTGCATTTGATCATGTGAAGTAGTCATTATACAGCAATAATAATGTTTGTTTAAATTTACGCTAACTTTACCATTCACCTTCTCTATTCCACCCGTCTGTAGATAATGCTTATATGCCGCAGGTTGTGAAAGTGCGGAAAACGGTCTCCTAATACATTATAAACACATCTACAGAACGCACTCGGTAGGGCTGGAAAGCTGGAATCCACTACCGGTGCAGAATTATTCTACATGCAGCGCTTTTGCAAAGCTAAATATCATCTTCCGGGCCGGTTTGGTGGTTAATATGACGGTGCCGCATTCTAAGATTGTTGCTCCCGAGCGGGAGCACATACCGGGAGGGATGATACATCGTAAAACGTACGGATCTTCTATATGCTTTTCAGCGTCAGGTAGGGCCTTCTTATCTTATGGACAGTATAACATAAGTAACATTGCGTACGCTCACTCATCAAGTACACTTCCACTAGACGACGACTGAAGGCACCGAAATGTCCGCCCAATAGATTACGATAACGAAAAGCTACGTACCAACAGCGACCTTTTGCTCTAGTGGATCCCGTTGCAACAAAAGTGCTTGAAATTTACACACACACCAACACACCGAACAATCGGATCTTAAAGGGTATACTCTTTCAAAGCGCAACCATTATTCCCAATATATCCGCCACTCTCGCAAAAACGTGGTCTATTTAAAAGGGGATTTAATTGCGATTTTGTACGATGGCATAAGATGGCATAACCAGAGTGACGGGTAGGAAAAACGGAGGTCAATAAAAAGGATCGCCAGTGCTTGGGTGCATTCTTTCAACACCGTATTTTGCGTGCACACCGTCACCAACTGAAGCATATTGCCGCCACAAACAGCATATCATCCCGCGAACGTTTTCGATCGAGTGAACAAAAAACGGTGCTACAATTCGTGCCCAAACAAATGGAGAGCATACTTTTGAGATTGCCGTAGCAGGCAAAAGAAATGAAACAAAACAACTACTATTAATATACGAAACATTCCTTACAAACGATGAAAAAATATATATATACGAAGAAATATGTAAAAAGGAAACGCCTTAGCTATGCTCTTAATGCAACACTACTAACAAAGATGGGTGATTAATAAAACGTGGAGTCTTTGTGGAGCCCGGTGCGCCCGAAAGCCTGCAAAGGGTACTCCTTCGAGTTCTCCTCCTAACTTACTAACGAAACAAGAATAATTAGCATCAAAGCTCTCTGTGTGTATGTATATATATATGTATATGTATATGATTATATGCATTTAACAAAGTGTTGTGTTGTTAATGTTGCGTTGCGTGCTTTTCTCCATTTATACCCCCCTGTGTTCACCGCTTAGCGCGCTGGTCAATGTTTTGGAAAGTTGCTTTCATCTTCTTCATATTTCTGCCATGCGTTTGGTCGATGCTTTTAAGCAAATCTTTTCCCGAATGCAACTGGTTAACAGTAGCAGCCAACAGGTGCGAATCCGTCCATTAGTCGAGTGACCCCACGGAAATGCGAAGGATGTTTTCTTCATGGTGTTAGTTTGATGTTGTACGGTCCGTTGCGGTACGTGCATTCGTTAGAGTTATGCGCAGTCCGGATGCTGTTTACGAGCTTCGCATATCATCCAAACGACGATACGAGCGTTGGGTTTCTTCGCCGATTTTTGCGACTCTTGGCTTCTTTCGTCGTTGTCGTCGTCGTTTATGTTGATGTTAGTTTTCCCTTTGTTGGCTTGGTTTGGATTCGTTTTTGTTTTTATCTTATTGTGCGAAGAAACCATTCACAATGCTCGTATCTTCTGCACGCACGATCACCCTACCGGACAGCACACACTGTTTGTGGCCTGAGCTGGGTAAAATTCCCTTCAAATCATCGTGTGCTGTTAAGATGGCAGTCAAAGTATTATCTCGTGTCGTTTTTTTTCTGTAGCTGGTGGAAGCAGACTTTCAAAACACGACCAGCCGCTTTTCACACACACACACACTTGCACACGCGTGCCTGCACGTACAAAGTAGGAAGTCCGTTAAACAAAACAACGCGATCCATTACGGTGCAGAACAAACAAAATAAAATAGATCCATTTAAATTGTGGATTCGAAAGGAATGCATTATATCGTGGATTATCGTGTGTTCGTACCACTATTTACAAATACCTCCTTTGCTCCTAGCGATAAAGAGAAGGATTAGCGGAAGCAGTACCAACCGACGAAACACAATCGCACCACTACCCTATTATCTATCTACCGTCAATGAATAGCAATGCGAACGGAGAGCGAGAGAAGGATAGTGTTTACGCTTAGTGGCGCGAGTCTCGTGGGTAGAACTCGGCCAAAATCGAGGCCGGAATACGCTTGAGCATCTCCTTCGGGAAGATACGCAGCAGCTGCCAGCCGATGTCGAGCGACTCGAACACGGTACGGTTCTCGTAGTTGCCCTGCGAGATGAAGTTCTTCTCGAACTTGGTCAGGAACTCCAGGTACAGCAGATCGTCCGGCGTCAGTGCCTCCTCACCGACGACAGCCTTCATGGCCTGCACGTCCTTACCGATAGCGTAACAAGCGTACAGCTGGTTGGACACATCGGAGTGATCCTTGCGCGTCATACCCTCACCGATGGCGGACTTCATCAGACGGGACAGCGACGGCAGCACGTTCACCGGCGGGTAGATCTGACGGTTATGCAGCTGACGATCGACGTAGATCTGACCCTCGGTAATGTAACCGGTCAAATCCGGAATCGGATGGGTGATGTCGTCGTTCGGCATAGTCAGGATAGGAATCTGCGTAATCGAACCGTTACGGCCCTCGACACGTCCGGCACGTTCGTAGATGGTGGCCAAATCGGTGTACATGTAACCGGGGAAACCACGACGTCCGGGCACTTCCTCACGGGCAGCAGACACCTCACGCAAAGCTTCGGCGTACGAGGACATGTCGGTAAGGATGACGAGCACGTGCTTCTCGCACTGGTAGGCCAAAAATTCGGCCGCCGTAAGGGCCAGACGGGGCGTAATGATACGTTCGATGGTGGGATCGTTGGCCAAGTTCAAGAACAGACACACGTTCTCCATGGAACCGTTCTCTTCGAAATCCTGCTTGAAGAAACGGGCCGTCTCCATGTTCACACCCATAGCAGCGAACACGATGGCAAAGTTGTCCTCGTGCTCGTCCAGCACCGACTTACCCGTTTGCTTGACCAGACCAGCCTGACGACAGATCTGGGCGGCAATTTCGTTGTGCGGCAGACCGGCTGCCGAGAAGATCGGAATCTTCTGACCACGGGCGATCGAGTTCATCACATCGATGGCGGAGATACCGGTCTGGATCATTTCCTCCGGATAGATACGCGACCACGGGTTGATGGGTTGACCCTACAAAACGAAACCGCATAACAAAAAAACGCACGTTAGTATAGGCCAGGTACGTCGAGGTGCTCATCTAACAGTCATCTAACACATACCTGGATGTCGAGGAAATCTTCGGCCAAAATTGGCGGACCCTTATCGATGGGCTTGCCGGAACCGTTGAACACACGGCCCAACATGTCCTCGGACACAGGCGTACGCAGAATGTCACCAGTGAACTCGCACACCGTGTTCTTGGCATCGATACCGGACGTACCTTCGAACACCTGGACGACGGCCTTCGAGCCGCTCACTTCCAGCACCTGTCCCGAACGGATCGTGCCATCGCTCAAGCGCAGCTGAACGATCTCGGCGAACTTCGGGAACTTCACCTCATCCAAAATGACCAGCGGTCCGTTCACACCGGACACAGTTTTGTAGACTGGAAGATTTGGGAAAAAATGTTTTAGATTCTAGAAACTGTGCTGAATGCGTCGAATATTTCATTAGTTTTTGCATCATTTTGTTTCATTGTAGTACAAAAAAAATTCAATCAACGAGGGTATCGGGTTTCGTTTACGTAATATTAGCATGTGATAAACGCGACGCAAAAAGAGAAAAAAAAACATGTGACTTTAGACATTTTTATCGGTGGTTAATAAGATCTTTAAATGCTTAAAATAATGTATCCATTTAATTTCTATCCCAGTTCTCCCAGAATGGCATTCCTATCAAAAATTGCAAAAACATTCAGCCATTGCATTTAACACACGCACACAACTTAAGCACACAGAACAAGACAATCTTTACCCTTTTCACACTGCCACTGTAAACATCGCACTGGGCAGAAAGAGACACAGCAATTCAGCTGACTGTCGTCGTGTGGAATCCGCAATGGTGATAGTGTGCGTGAGCACATCGATAGTCAGGTGTTTTGACAGTCATGTGACATCAAAACAGTATTTTCGATTGCATAGCTTTATAAAATAGGTTCTTTTTCGCAATTTAACAATGATTTTCAGCCCTAATCAACATCTAAAACACGCATTTCATGGTTTCATGATGAAAAAACACTTTTCATTTGAAAATTGGGCGTTTCTGCACTGCATTCTGCTCCACAACGGTAGAACCCAGAAGATGGAACTTTTACATGGAAAATCGATTTGTATGCACCTTTCTAACCAATACCATTCGTGCTTATTATTACTTTACCATTTGTAGCATTGCATTATCAAGAAACTCGATAAATTTGTTCTCTTTTCAGGGTTCACACATCACATGACACATCTCACGGGCGCAAGCCGAAACTTGGCACCGACACATTTTCCTTTTCTTTTCTTGTTCTTCCACCGAAAACGATGACCCTGTCGTCCATTTGTCTATTAAAACTAATCGAACTTACTCAATCGTGGCTGGGAGATGAAATCTCGCGAAACCGCCAGAACGTGTTCCTTGTGGGCCTGGTGGGCCGACAGGGTCTTGTTGTACATCGTCGACATCGTTGCTCCTTCGCCGTATAGCCTGCTGCTACCAATTAGCTATTTACGCTGCTGTTGCTGCTGCTGCTACTACTGCAAAAGGAAAAGTCGGAACTGTCTGGTTAGGAATAGCACACCGACCGAAGTTGGCCATTTTTCTACCTACAAAGAACACTGATCAAGTTCAGCGGTAGCACCGAAAGTTTAATGCGAACGAGATGAACGACGGCGACGAACACGAATGCGATTGGGATTTTTTTCGGAATTCTGTCATGTGATGAAGAAAAGCAAAGACCGTGGAACGAAGGTCCGTCCATGTGCGTCATTTTGACAGTTGGGATCGCTCGTGAACAATAGGAATTTAGAACATGTAAAATATTTTAAATTTTTTTACAATTAGAGAATCTTATCTATTTTTTTGCAATATAACGTGTCCTCTAGGTAAGCTTCCTATAAGGGGCATAATTAAAAAATCAATATTATGTTATATCGGGATGCTTCTCAGCCAGATTAATATTCCTACACAAACCGCACACTGGACACTGAACGGACGGACAAATTTTATTCAAAATTACATATCAAAACGGCTACAAACTCATCAGATGAAAAGTATTTGTAAGTATTTTCTGATAATTTTTCGTGGAATATAGTCTGCTCCCTTTCCTTTACAATTATTCAAAATATTTCGTTTAATTAACCCCTCTATGCAGAGCCACAATTTTTCTAAATAGCAGTTAGCCGTCGCACAAGCTGCAAATGTTACCGAATTATATTGCAACATCATTAATTTACTATAAATCAGTATAATTTACTACAGATATATTCATTAATTGCTATAG
>KZ063290.1:575-33861 GCA_002091835.1 Anopheles maculatus
ATCGTGGCTCGGTCCCAGTGTAGTTTTTATAATAAAATATAGTCAGTCGTAACAGCAACTCCGTGTTATCAACATGTAAGCAAAAGAAAGAAACAAGACAACATCCTTCTTAACTCCCTGATTATGCCGGAACGCTCGGATGTGCAACGGATAAGTGGCGGAAAACAACGATGCATTGGATCGGTACCAGGCGGATGATTCAATCGACATCACTGGCAGCAAGCAGGCATTCATCGCCGGTGCCAATATCAATGCCGATACTCGACACATCATCCGTTGAATCGAAGGCGACACAGGTGTCCACGATTACGGTGAAGGAAGCCGAACAATCCGGATTGATTTGCAAAGTTCTCCCGGTGGAGGAGACGCTGCAAAGTTCTCCCGGTGGAGGAGACGCTGCAATCGCCGTGCACCTTTGTAAAGTGGCGGTCAACACGCCGAACGAAGTTTCGTTAAATGAGGAGCTTCCCTCCCGCTGAAATGAATGAACAAAATTAAGCCTGAAAGGCTGTTCTAAATTCAACAAATAAATGATCAAATTAAAATATTTTAATGCACTTATTTTTTATCGGTGCCATCCGATACTGGTTCATTCAAATCCAAGTAACAAAACACAAGCAAATGACGTTTATACGCTTGGGTTAAACTCGCCAAAAAAATATATTTTTTGACTGATAAAAATTACGCGTAATTTTGACTTTGCGCGCCATCTAGACGTACAGTGAAGTAAACGATGCCGGGGACGTTTGACAGCTACAAAATCCTTTTGTTCTCGCGTCCCCGCTCGTAACCCGATGTATGCGGGTTAAGGTCCCGGGCCACGGGAAGTTTCACACTGTTGAAATCGTTGTCAATCTGTCAAAATCGTCTCAAAACCGCGATTTCAGCTTTTTCTCCGTTGCCCTGGTGCAAAAAACAGCAATTCAGTTAGCCACTCATCATCGATGACAGCTCACGTTTGTTTTGGAAAATATTTTAATTTCAAATCAAATAAATACGGTTTTATTATAACGGCAAAATTATTAAGTTGATTGTGATGAGATTATGAAACACGCCATGGATTCGATGATGAAAAACGGTCAATATTTTTAATATACAATATACAAATCATTTGTGTTAAGCTGTAGGATTGAAATAGACAGCATTGATGGAGAACAAAATAAAAGCTTGCAGCTTATCTAGAAAGCTTTGATTCACTCCGTTGCATTGATTGCGTTGGTTCAATGTTTGAAATAACAAAAACTTATATTTTTATCATTTTCATTACATATAAATAAAGATACTTCAGTAAGCTTATGGTAAGTTCAGTTAGATCACAGTTAAACAAGTTTATAAATTGTTCATTATTGAAGTTATTTAGTTTCGTTTGAAATGGAAGTATCTTGCAAAATGAAATAATGTGTGCATTTTTTGTATGCTATAAATTGTTGTTCGAAATTTTAGGGAAGATCTCGAATTAATGCAGTTCTTGCATACCCTAAAGTGGGTGGGAATATCCCATGATGTATTTAAATGTTTCAAAGAATGTATAAAAATCATGAAATGCCTTCTGTTTGTTCTTATTTAATACTGTCAAAGATTTTTAATCTAACATTTATTAGAAAATTAAAAATACGGCACCCTGCCGTCATAATGGAAATTAAATAAAAATTTATTAGAAAATGCGTAAAATAATCACATAAACACATTAATAACAATGTTAAAATCCGTGCTCTATGCAGCAGGCAAGCCAAACCAATGTTTGTTTACATTTTGAACAGCTGACGATGACGATCTGTCAAAAAGTTTCAACTTTCGATCTCAACAATTTTTGAAACTTTGGTGGATCATCCAGGTTCTCATTTCGTGAAACTCTTTCTCAAAAACTCATGAGATCCTGAAACTATGAGTTCTGAAACTTCTCGTGGCCCTCGGCCTTTGTATATATATATGCCGCACTGTGGTTCAGTAACGGTCAGACGTTACAAAAGATATCTTCTTCGTTGAGGGCAATAAATTAACATTTACCAATGCTATAAAGCATTATATTAATACTAAGGACGACGTACCAGTATACACAAAATCATATCGCTATCCGTATTGCCAAAAAGAAGAAGTACAGAATCAAGTTGATAAATTGCTAGAGCAAGGCATTATACGACATTCCAATAGCCAATATGGATCGTACCGAAAAAAAAGCGCTGTACAAGGCGTCCCTAAATGGAGACTTGTCATAGATTACCGGAATGTAAACAAAAAAAAAAACAATCAGTGACCGTTATCCTATCCCTAACATCACAGAGGTACTAGATAAACTAGGCAGGTGTATGTACTTTACTACACTTGACTTCGCTTCCGGCTTCCATCAGATAGAAGTTTTTGAAAAAGATATTCCAAAAACCGCATTTAGCGTTGACAATGGTCACTATGAATTTGTTAGAATGCCGTTCGGACTGAAAAATGCACCATCCACATTACAACGCGTATTAGATAACATCCTAAGACCTCACATTGGTAAACAGTGCCTAGTTTACATGGACGATATAATTGTGTTTTCTACTAGTTTACAGGAGCACTTGATTAATTTGAGAGAATTATTTGAAACCCTAAAACAATTTGGTCTGAAAATACAATTAGAAAAAACAAAGTTCCTACATAAGGAAGTGGCATTTTTGGGTCATATTGTTACTCCCGAGGGCGTTAAGCCCAATCCTGAAAAAAATTCAGTTATTCAGAAATGGCCAATGCCTAAACATGAGAAGGAGCTTAGGGCTTTTCTAGGAGTGATTGGGTACTACAGGAAATTCATTCGGGATTTTTTACAGATAACGAAGCCACTAACAATACAATTACGGAAAGGGGAATCGATCGTCATCTCTAAAGATTATATATCAGCATTTGAAAAATGAAAAGCCATTCTGAGCAGCAGTAGTATTCTGATCTATCCTGATTTTACAAAAACTTTCATTCTTACTACAGACGCTTCAAAGTATGCTATAGGAGCGGTACTTTCCCAAGGGCCTGTTGGAAGCGATAAACCCATAACTTTTGCTTCAAGGACACTCTCGAAACACGAAGAAAATTATTCTACAATAGAGAAAGAGCTTTTGGCAATAGATTGGGCATGTAAATATTTCAGACCATATATCTTTGGGAGGAAATTTATTTTGTACACAGACCATAAACCATTGACGTATGCCATGAATTTAAAAGGACCTCACAGTAAATTAATCAGGTACAAACTAAGATTAGAAGAATACGATTATGAAATTCGTCATATTCCTGGTAAGCAAAATGTTGTGGCCGATGGATTATCTAGAGTAAATACTTCTGGTGAAATCAATAATTCTAGCATGACGGTTCATTCAGCCGACAGTGATGATGGACAGTTAATACCAATGACCGAACTACCTTTGATTTTTTTCAAAAAACAAATAGTTTTGAAATTAGGCGACTGTAGCGAGGAAAATCATGGAGAAATATATCCACAAGTATTTCGTTGCCCAATTATCAGACAACAGTTTGACACTGCGGAAATTATTAGAATTTTCAGAGAAAATCTTAATTCAAATAGAATAACTTGCATATTATGTCCAGAAATTTTGATGAATCAATTACCAGAAGTTTTTCAACATTATTTTTCCAATACGAATCCGTCTAAAATAAGAATCACTCAAAAAATACTTAGAGATTTAGTGAACCCTGACAATACGGCCTACGGCCGTCATACTACAAATTAAATAAATAAATAAATAAAAATTTAGTGAACCTAGAAAAACAAAATGATGTCATGACCACCACGTGGCCACACGCGTCCGCTCCACGAAGCGATGATAACATAGTACGAATCTACGTCAACAGCCATTAAATACTGTAACCCCTACTTATCCGGCTTTGAAATCATAAACTGCGTAAATAGGCACCACGTATTGGATGGAAACAATTGTAATTGTAATTTCGCGAAACCTATTACGCGACACAACATTCTTGCAGAACGGAAGTCCATATTTTTCGGACCACATAAGATCAATCTCCATGCCTTTGGATTCAGTAGCTCCGCGTACGTACAAAATCGCTAGAAATGCATCCAGGTCAGCAAGAGACAAAGTGCAGTCTTTAGTTGGCAATACTCTTCTTGCTTCAATTTCAGTGCATTTTCGAATTCGATTTAGAATACCATTATCAATTATTAGACGCATTGACAGCAAGGATACCAGCCATCATAACGTATTTTGCCTATGGGACAAAAATGTCCCATATGGCGGTTCCCTATACACATGAGTATCCCTGTACACATTTTTTTATGGGCGCATTCGAAAGATCGTTAAAAATAAATAAAAGTCAGAAAGTTTCAATGACCTGTAGGCCGAGGGCCACGGGAAGTTTCAGAACTCATAATTTCAGGATCCCATGAGTTTTTGAGAAAGAGTTTCACGAAATGAAAACCTGGATGATCCACAAAAGTTTCAAAAATTGTTAAGATCGAAAGTTGAAACTTTTTGACAGATCGTCATCGTCAGTTGTTCAAAATCGGAAAGAGGCGAATGAGGTCTCTAGAGGACCCAAAGCCTCTATAAATAATCGAAAAAACAATCTGTTCAAAATGTAAACAAACATTGGTTTGGTTTGCCTGCTGTATTGAGCACGGATGTTAACATTGTTATTAATGAGTTAATGGTATTATACTATGCATTTGTTAATATAAAATAGATTAAAAATCTTTTACTGTGTTGATTTAGTTGCCTGTAGCATTGATTACAACGTTTGTTACAGAAAGTTCTAAACGTAAATACACGACGTTGATGTATGTTGATATACAAACAAAGGGCATTTCATGGTTTTTATGCATTCTTCGAAACATTTTAATACGTCTTGTGATATTCCCACCCACTGTGGGTGTTACGGATGTAACAGGAGTAGCAAACTATATTTCGGGTTTGAACAGGTTAAAAATTTGCTGCGCTTTTATTCACTGTAAGTCGGCCTGTAAGTTGAACAAACAAAATTAACCATAAACTTACTGAACTATCTACATCGATATGTAATGAAAATGATAAAAATATATGTTTATATTATTTCAAACACTGGACCAACGCAATCAACACAACGGAATGAATCAAAGCTTTCTAGATAAGCTGCAAGCTTTTATTTTTTCTCCATCAATGCCGTCTATTTCAATCGTACAGCTTAAAGGAGGGTCCACACCGAAGGCATAACATAACATAACAGTGCTCGAATATGCATTTTGACAGAAAAATCTGCCGCAACAAGTGTGGACGCACCACCTCTCGCTCATAACGATTGTGCGTTTCTTTCTACTCGAATTTTTCTTGTTTTGAATTCTGGCCGAGCACATTTTGACAGTTATCGCTAAAACAAATGTATTCAGGATCAGTTTTGTGCAGTTTGCTTCGCGGAAATTATGGATAATATCGTTGTTGAATTTGTAAATGCATCATTTATTATGCTCAATATAGTTAACGAAGAAAGGCGCAAGAAGTGTTCAAAAAAGACGAGAGAATACTGGATGCGACCGATTTTCTTCCGTCGCGATGAAGACGGCACAAAATTATTGAACGATCTGTTAGAAGAAGAGTGCTATAGGACGGTGCGAGGTTTTTTGCGAATGGGACAAGCGGATTTCGAATTTTTGGTTGCTGGCATAGGGCCAAAAATTCAGCGAAAAGATACCAACCTTCGGCGCGCAATAACCTTCCGTGAAAGGTTGATGATTACTCTTCGGTACCTAGCAACAGGCGAAGAATTTACCAAGTTGCAGTACTTGTTTAGAGTAAGTAACCAATGCTCTGCTAAGTTTCCGTGTTATATGTTTATTTTTTATTTGTAGGTTTCAAAACAATCAATATCTTTGATCGTTCCTGAGGTGTGTTCATGCCTGAATGAAGCGCTAAAGGATTATATTAAGGTATGTTTCATTGCCGGATTTTGCCGTGGACGGACCGCAAACAGCCACTTGAGCCCATGTGTTTAATGGATCTGGTTTTGAAGGGGCATTTTAAAAGAGGCGAAAGCAGTGAGCAGTGTTTCACCGGTGTCTTTCCGTTTGTCGCTCATGTATAAGAAAGCAGCATCCGTATGGTTAGCTACACGGAGTGGGAATACGTTGATATTTTCAGACCAAGTGGGTGATGGGCGGTGGCACAGATGAAAGTTCTGTTCAGCCCGGGTCAATTATGGTCATACTTATCATTTATTTTTGTTCAGTGGCTTAAGTCTACTTACTGTCGCTTGTGTGTTCTTGGCCTGCTCTAACAATCTTCGAGACCGGTCAAGGGGTAGCGCCGTCGTTTGCCAACCCAATATCCCGGCCGTTCTGGCGGACGCATCAACGCCATCACTCCATCTCAGTTTGGGCCTACCACGCCTCCTCTGTCCATGTGAACGGCCTAACAGAACTTTACGGGCTGGGTCGTCCGGTGCCATACTCATCAAATGACCAGCCCACCGAGCCTGGGACGCTTCCAAAATGTGTTCGCCTACCATTTTGAACGCTGCTGATAAACATGACCCAGCTGACAAAAATGTGTCTATGGCCCCGGACGATGAGATTCGATTGCTGCAAAAACGATTGGAGCTGCTGGAGCTGCACCAAAGGGCACAGGCGTTGGAGATCCAACTGGATCGTTCCCTTCCACCAGTACCACCATCGGTACCAGTGTGCGTGCCCAACCTGCAGGAGTTAGTGGAAACCTTTAATGGTGACAGTGGAGTAGGAGTGGAGGAGTGGTTCCGCGATTTCGAACGAGCTTGCAGCCTGTACCGAATTAGTGAGGAAGTGAAATTTGTCTGCATGCGTCGCCTTCTCACCGACACCGCCGCCCTATTTGCCAAAACCTCAGAAGCATGCACCTATGACGGTCTAAAGAACGCCTTAATACATACCTTCGCTAAGAAACCATCAGTGGAGGATGTTTTTCGAAAACTACGAGCACGACGGCTATCGCAGCACGAAAGCGTGACTAGATATGTGCTGGAGATGCAGCAGATAGCGGGAACCGTCATTCCGGAGGAGGAGTTAGTAAACATCATCCTTGATGGGATTGGTGACCCGATAAATACTTCGGCCATACGTCTCGCGGCAGAATCGCTCAACCACCTGAAAGTATTGTTGAAGAAATACGAAGCGATCCGTCCGACACGCAACACTACTACATCAGCTCTGCCCCGTCCCAAACCCGCCCTCGGCCCTTCATGTCAAGAGGGACAGAAGAACAACGTAGATCTGCCTCGGTGCTTTAATTGCTCCAGATTTGGCCACTATCAGAGTGCTTGCCAAATGCCACGCCGTCCAAAAGGGTCCTGCTTTAAGTGCCACCAAATGGGACACACACACCGAGAGTGTCCGAGTCCGAAGCCTGCAACATCAGCTGCTGTGCACCATCCGAGCCGAGCCGAGTTCAACGAAGAAATAGCCGACCAACTGCTGGAGGAACTCCAAATGGTATGTGTCACATTTAACATTCGAGGTAATTGGAGTGAACGAACCTTTTTACGTTCACTTCTTGATACAGGCAGCCCCATAAGCTTCGTAGCAGCTAGCAGAGTTCCGCGTAACATTTCTCATAGGCCCATGCCTTCAGGATACCGTGGCTTAGGTAATGCCATACTTACGACCTGTGGCCGAGTGGAGTGTAGAATCCAATTCCGAAACCAGAGTGTGAGACACTCTCTAATGATCTTACCCGACGATAGCATGCCTTGGCCTCTCATAATTGGTCGCGATTTATTGAAACGTCTTCATATTTCCCTAACATGTTTTCCTATAACTTGCAAGCAAAATGAACTTAAGAAAACTGCTACACCACTTGAACTAACTGATAAATTGGAAGACGCCATTAGGAACATTTGCGCGCTAGATTTAGTCGAACCAGAGAGTGAATTGAATTTAGGTAAAACGCTTTCTAAGGAACATTGCCTCACTGTTGCTTCCATTATTAAAAAATCATATTTGAATTACCCCCTTAAGAACATCACACCCCCTAAGCATTCCATGAAAATCAATGTTACCCATAATACACCGATATTTACCAAATTCACCAAATTATATCCAACCTCCTCGACCAATGCTCGCGAAGTCTGTTCTGCCCTTACTCAGTACATGTCTTATTATAGTTGCCCTAAGCGGATTGTTAGTGATCGAGCTACTTGCTTCACTTCCACCCTTTTTGAAGAATTTTTGGACAACCTCAATATTTGCCATGTGCTCAATGCCACCGGTTCTCCCCAAGCTAACGGACAAGTGGAGCGAGTAAATCGTGTATTGCGTCCCATTCTTAGCAAGCTGTCCGATCCATCTGATCAATCGACTTGGGTTTCTCAGTTAAGTTCGGCGGAATATGCCCTTAATAATACAATCCATACTTCTACAAACTTTTTCCCTTCAGTCTTACTCTTTGGTGTTGAACAACGTGGTAGTGTTCCTGATGAATTAGCGGAGTATTTAAATGATAAACTCGATAAAACTACTAGAGACCTAGAAGCTACGCGAGCTGAAGCGTTAGGGAACATCGAAAATTCACAGAAAAAGAACGAGGAATATTTCAGTAAGAATCACAGACCACCATGTGTATATAAAGAAGGTGAGCTGATAGCTGTACGATATACAGATACAAGTAGTAGTGGTAACAAGAAACTCAACCCCAAATATCGTGGCCCATATGTCATCCATAAGGTGTTACCACACGATAGGTACGTAGTACGCGACATTGAAGGATGTCAACTCACACAATTACCCTACGATGGGGTATTAGAAGCGAATAAGCTTAGGCGTTGGACTGATTAGGAAATTGAGGGCAATTTATTGTTCAGGATAGCCGAGCTGTAACGTCCGACCGTTAGCAAACCACTGTGCACATCTGATCACCGTAAATTGTCATTATTTATGACCAGCGTGACAGCCAGTGTGTGGCTGTCACTTCAATAAAGATCATTCTTCCGTCGATCTTCAGTACGATCACACGTGAAACTTCTGCCTTCCGTCTTATGTTTTATTAAAACCTCAGTGCTTCCGTTGTGTTACTTTTGCTTCAGTCATCACTTTGGAAATCCTTCCGTATAATAACTGCCCAACGGTAGGTTATTACAATATTAAGGTATGTTTCATTGCCGGATTTTGCCGTGGGTCCGTCAAACAGCCACTTGAGCCCATGTGTTCAATGGATCTGGTTTTGAAGGGGCATTTTAAAAGAGACGAATGCAGTGAGCAGTGTTTCACCGGTGTCTTTCCGTTTGTCGCTCATGTATAAGAAAGCAGCATCCGTATGGTTAGCTACACGGAGTGGGAATACGTTGATATTTTCAGACCAAGTGGGTGATGGGCGGTGGCACAGATGAAAGTTCTGTTCAGCCCGGGTCAATTATGGTCATACTTATCATTTATTTTTGTTCAGTGGCTTAAGTCTATTTACTGTCGCTTGTGTGTTCTTGGCCTGCTTCAACCTTCGAGACCGGTCAAGGGGTAGCGCCGTCGTTTGCCAACCCAATATCCCGGCCGTTCTGGCGGACGCATCATTGTCATCACTCAATCACTTAATTTGGGCCTACCACGCCTCCCCTGTCCATGTGAACGGCCTAAAAGAACTTTACGGGCTGGGTCGTCCGGTGCCATACTCATCAAATGACCAGCCCACCGAGCCTGGTGAATCTAACTCGCTGCACGATGATGAGATTACCATACAGATTGTAGAGTTTGACGTTGTAGCGGCTCTTACATTGTCCCTCCACGCATACGGGGTTAACCATCCTATTGAGCATCTTCCACTCGAAGACGGCTATGAGGGTTTCGTCAGTTTTAGACAGAATCCATGACTCAAAAGCGTATGTGAGGACTAGGACTTGAATGGTTATATACAGTCCCAGCTTCGTCAGTCGCGACAGATATTTTGAGTTTTGTTTCTCAGGCTGTAGTGTGTCCGTTTGGCAGCCAGCACCTTCACGTGTAACTTAACATCTAAGATGTTGTCGGGTGGTCACCTATCAGTACATCATCCCTGCGCAGATCAGTGTAGTGACCGACTTGACTATTTATTACCGACTGACCTCTCCTTGTCGACGACACCGTGCACGCATTTCATCTTTCACAAATACTAATAAACATTAAATACTTATTACTAATTACGTACACTACATTCTCCCCGCTAAACGAAGTTTACCTTACTTCTTATAAAATCCCTAATCTAGTGTCTTATTCTAACGCGAATACTTTAACCTAGGTTGTCCTCGAAGTCTATCAGACCTTCGAAGTGGTGGAGATTTTGATTCGCTTCGTTTTCTTTTACGAGGTGGTTAACCTAGGTTGTCCTCGAAGTCTATCAGACCTTCGAAGTGGTGGAGATTTTGATTCGCTTCGTTTTCTTTTACGAGGTGGTTCTTTTTGTACAACTGGCAAATGTATCATCTGTGGTTTTATAAACTTATTAAGCTGATTTATGTGTACCAACCGTACATTTCCTTTTAAGTTAATAAGGAACGATACTGGACTTATTCTTTTTAATATTATGACTGGTATCCATCTAACAATCTCTTTAAAATGATTACGATATAAAACGTTTTCTCCCATTTGAAATTCTACCTTCTTTTTGTTTGAATTGAATACCGTATCTTTTTGTTTCTGAGTTCGTACCGTTTTCTCTTTGAATTATTGTTTCAGCGGATTCACTTTTCCTTTTATAGTTAATGGTACATAGCATAATATTTTTTCAGCTGGAGTTGCGTTCGTTATAGCACAGGGTGAATTTCTATAATTTAAAAGGAACTTGTTTACTTTCCGTTGTAACGTTAATGTTTTAAACCTTTGATCAATAAGATATTTCTTTAAGACTTCTTTTACTGTACGGACTCCTCTCTCGGCCAACCCGTTCGATTGAGGGTGGTAAGGTGGTGATTTCATAACTTATCCGTAACAATTTCTTCTGCAGCACCAAAATACGCGAAAAATGATTTTTTGTGTTCGATTGTATCTGATGTTTTCATGCCTTTCAATATTCTCACATCCATAAATTTAGAAAAACTATCAACAATTATAAGCAGATTTTGATTATCGAAATGAAATAAATCTAAATGTACCCTTTGGAAAGGACGACTACTTTCAGGCCACTTAGTTTTTACAATCTCCTTTGCAACAGGCTGTGTGACTTGACATATTTCACAGGATTGTACATAATTTGCTATGTCTTTATCCATGTATTTCCACCAGACGAACCTCCTAGCTTTCATTTTCATTTTTACTATTCCTTCATGATTGGAATGACATAATACTAAAATGTTTTGCTTCGACGCAGAAGGAATTACTATTCTATCGTCAAAGTACAAGACTTCCTCTTCAATTGCTAAATGATTATTGGCCTTAAAATAATCTTTATATAACTTAATTTCTTGATTTGACCAACCATGTTTTACGTGAATTACTTTTCCCAAAATCTCATCCGTTTTTTGATACTTTCTAACCAGTTCTCTATCTATGATTTTTTCTTCTACGAGCGTATTCAATTTGAAATCATTTTCTTCAATTTGTATGGAATCTTGTAACGGTAATCTACTCATTGCATCTGCGTGATTCATTGTCTTCCCAGGTCTATGTTCGATTTCATATTCATAATTTGCTAATATCGTTCGTTCCTCTTGAAGGATTGAAAATTTCCTTAATACCGCTATTATCTGTTATTAGCTTAAACCTGACACCAAATAGCTATTTATGAAATTTTTGTACACCAAATATGACAGCTAATGCTTCTTTTTGTACTTGTGCGTAATTTAGTTGTGCTGATGTAAGAGTGGAAGATGCGAAAAACACTGGTATTAACCATTATTAACCAAATGTGATAAAACTGCCCCTACTCCGTATGGACTCGCATCGACTGCTAGTATGATTGGTTTGGCAGGATCATATGGTTCTAATATGTTATTTCCCGTAAGTAACAACTTCGTTTTTTCAAAAGCAATCTTGCATTCTTTCGGCCACTTGAATGTTGTATCCTTTCTTAATAGTTTGTATAAGGGACTTAATTTTGAAGAAAGATTTGGTAAGAAACGACTATATTAATTGAGCATTCCCAAATACGACTGTAACTGTAATACATTTCCAGGACTTGACTCTTTATTACCGACTGACCTCTCCTTGTCGACGACACCGTGCACGCATTTCATCTTTCACTGGCTCATATGCTAACAGGGCTGCTGGTGGTGCCTTCAACGATATGGTTTTCGCCTCGTTTATATTCATCCCGAGGTTTAGTGCTGCCTGCTCAATCCTTTGGTAAGCTTCTGCTCCGCAGGAGAGTCTAAAATCATTGATGACTATGTCATCAGCGTATGTTAGAATCTGGATTAACTTATATAAGATGGTCCCCGAAGTTTCCACCTCCGAGTCTCGGATGGCCCTCTCTAGCGCCAGATTGAATAGGAGGCAAGCAAGCCCGTTTCCCTGGCGCAGATCCTTGGTGGTAGCAAAGGGCCCTGAGAGTTTTCCATCCACCTGTGGCATGTGATGTTGGTCATCGTCATACGTACAAGCCTGGTAAGCTTGGCTGGGATTCGAAAAGAGCTCATTGCGTCATCAAGCTTGACCCTGGCTGTGCTATCATATGCGGTTTTGAAATCGATGAAGATATGGTAGGAGTGGAGCTGATGTTCCGCCATCTTCTCCAGGATTTGCCGCTGAATGAAGATCTGGTCAGTGGTTGATTTTATGTTTCGGAAACCTGTCTTATAATTTACAGTCTATCTCTTCGAAGTATTGAACTAGTCGGTCTTGTAGTTCCAGAAGAATAAGATTTTGTAGGCGGTATTCAACACCGTAATACCCCTGTCACTCCAACCTGTCTTCCTTCTCGTAAATGGGATAGATGATGCCAAGATTCCAATCACCTCCCATCCCATTACCATTGCTGAAGACTGTGACTGGCGGTATATTGGCTCTCTACCGACTTTTGCATTGAAGTCCCCAATTGGCCAATGGTTTTGGCGATGCGGCCGTTAAACTGCTAGGTCATTATCGTACTAAGTTAGGATATACGGTGGGGCAAGTGACCATTCTGTGATGAGGACGTGACGGAATAGGAATTGAGTAAGAGAGCATGTAAAACCCATTGCTGGGTCTTGGACCCTACACAAACGTACGGCATGACAAAGTTGAAATATCGATTTAATCAAGCAGAAACAAATCTAGTGAAGAATCTCTGCACCTGATCTCTACGATCAATGTGGCTTTAGTCGATGGGAAACAGGCATACATCGTGGACAATTTCATATGCTCGTCCAGGGGTGACGGTAGGGGTAGAAAGGGTCTTCTTCTTGGTTTAACGAACCACTAGCCATGCCGGTCATCAAATGGCTTACTAGACTTATTACGGGGAGACGGTCCGAATAGAATTTTAACGACGATCCTACTGTGTGAAGGCCGGTGCCACAGTCACCTTTACCACCGAATTTAACGTAAAAAAGAGGGGAGAAAGAGTGAATTTCCTTAATACCGCTATTATCTGTTATTAGCTTAAACCTGACACCAAATAGATATTTATGAAATTTTTGTACACCGAATATGACCGCTAATGCTTCTTTTTGTACTTGTGCGTAATTTAGTTGTGCTGATGTAAGAGTGGAAGATGCGAAACACACTGGTTTTTCTACATTATTAACCAAATGTGATAAAACTGCCCCTACTCCGTATGGACTCGCATCGACTGCTAGTATGATTGGTTTGGCAGGATCATATGGTTCTAATATGTTATTTCCCGTAAGTAACAACTTCGTTTTTTCAAAAGCAATCTTGCATTCTTTCGGCCACTTGAATGTTGTATCCTTTCTTAATAGTTTGTATAAGGGACTTAATTTTGAAGAAAGATTTGGTAAGAAACGACTATATTAATTGAGCATTCCCAAATACGACTGTAACTGTAATACATTTCCAGGACTTGACTCTTTATTACCGACTGACCTCTCCTTGTCGACGACACCGTGCACGCATTTCATCTTTCACTGGCTCATATGCTAACAGGGCTGCTGGTGGTGCCTTCAACGATATGGTTTTCGCCTCGTTTATATTCATCCCGAGGTTTAGTGCTGCCTGCTCAATCCTTTGGTAAGCTTCTGCTCCGCAGGAGAGTCTAAAATCATTGATGACTATGTCATCAGCGTATGTTAGAATCTGGATTAACTTATATAAGATGGTCCCCGAAGTTTCCACCTCCGAGTCTCGGATGGCCCTCTCTAGCGCCAGATTGAATAGGAGGCAAGCAAGCCCGTTTCCCTGGCGCAGATCCTTGGTGGTAGCAAAGGGCCCTGAGAGTTTTCCATCCACCTGTGGCATGTGATGTTGGTCATCGTCATACGTACAAGCCTGGTAAGCTTGGCTGGGATTCGAAAAGAGCTCATTGCGTCATCAAGCTTGACCCTGGCTGTGCTATCATATGCGGTTTTGAAATCGATGAAGATATGGTAGGAGTGGAGCTGATGTTCCGCCATCTTCTCCAGGATTTGCCGCTGAATGAAGATCTGGTCAGTGGTTGATTTTATGTTTCGGAAACCTGTCTTATAATTTACAGTCTATCTCTTCGAAGTATTGAACTAGTCGGTCTTGTAGTTCCAGAAGAATAAGATTTTGTAGGCGGTATTCAACACCGTAATACCCCTGTCACTCCAACCTGTCTTCCTTCTCGTAAATGGGATAGATGATGCCAAGATTCCAATCACCTCCCATCCCATTACCATTGCTGAAGACTGTGACTGGCGGTATATTGGCTCTCTACCGACTTTTGCATTGAAGTCCCCAATTGGCCAATGGTTTTGGCGATGCGGCCGTTAAACTGCTAGGTCATTATCGTACTAAGTTAGGATATACGGTGGGGCAAGTGACCATTCTGTGATGAGGACGTGACGGAATAGGAATTGAGTAAGAGAGCATGTAAAACCCATTGCTGGGTCTTGGACCCTACACAAACGTACGGCATGACAAAGTTGAAATATCGATTTAATCAAGCAGAAACAAATCTAGTGAAGAATCTCTGCACCTGATCTCTACGATCAATGTGGTTTTAATCGATAGGAAACAGGCATACATCGTGGGCAATTTCATATGCTCGTCCAGGGGTAACGGTAGGCGTAGAAAGGGTCTTCTTCTTGGTTTAACGAACCGCTAGCCATGCCGGCCATCAAATGGCTTACTAGACTTATTACGGGGAGACGGTCCGAATAGAATTTTAACGACGATCCTACTGTGTGAAGGCCGGTGCCACAGTCACCTTTACCACCGAATTTAACGTAAAAAAGAGGGGAGAAAGAGCGTGGGTAGTAATTTACTCATAGCGACCCCGTCCGATTTTATAGAAAGTTCACCCTCTGTAGATACGTAAGCTAAGTGCCAAGTATGTGGCATCCTTTCCTTTGAAGATGGTTTCCCCTTGGTTCTGTTTAGTATATTCATAAAAACGGTTAGGCATATTGAAAATGATAAAGATGATAGGCCCAAAAGCAAACGAAAACTTAGAAGTGGGTTGGACGGAATTATCGCGTGGATATTAAATTCAGTAAATGCTGAAAACAGAGTTGTCAACGAACACGGCAGAATCATTGAGAACGGTTGGCGGACAAACAAGATATGGTATCCTAAATTGTTTCGTCATTTATTGTTGGATGTAAAGTAAATGTGCCACAAAAGAAACATTTAAGTTGCACAATAAAAATAGTGAAGACTTCTTATAACCGATTGGTAAAAAAGTATATTTCTGCTTCTTATCCTAAAGCACAGTTTGAAGTATAAATAAGTATAAAGTCTTTGACAGTCTGACTGCAACTAACACTCGTTATTAGCTGTCCAGAAATCCACCGACTTGCAACATAATGTTGTACAGGAGCAGGTCATTAGCAATACAATACTCGCGTGGCTTGCTTACCATGAAATGATACTCCCATGGTGGATCAAAGGATGGGTTAAGTAGGTGGCCGCTTAGGGCCCCGATGACTGTCTTCTAAAAAGACCCTCGTAAAAAGGGGCTCGCATAATGGGCCCCGTGCTTGAGTGCCCATCTTGGGACCATGGGAAAGAAAAAATCAACCCCCTCCCTCTCCCCCCCGACAATTTTTAACCGATAGGTGTCCTGCCCCGGTCTGCAGGCCGCCACTGGAGTCAACAAAAGACGCACCTAGTTTACAGTATGTTTAAATCCTATCTCCTCGGAATCCTGTTTGTTGCTTGCAACCGATATTTATGTTATTCATTATATTCCCGGCTTCTAGTACAGTTGGGTCAGTAATTATTTGCGTACAAGAACCACTAGATTTGTAATCTGCAATACTAAATTTTTGGCAGTTTATGGGCTTAAAGAACACGAAATCGCACCTAAATATACTTTATAAAAAATAAAACAAACCAGCATTCGTTGAGTTCAAAGTTTATATATTTCCCGAAACAAAAACATAATGTGCTAAGCTGCGTTCAATTAAAAATAATCTTAAAGATTAAAGTAATGCGTTGGGTTCAATTGTATTTATTTGATAATAACGGGCTGGCCGACGGAGTTCAATTAAAGAATATTAATATTAAACACTAATAATCTTACAACTAAAAACTATATTAAACTATATTAAGCTATGTACAAGAACTTTATATATCTTACTGTCTACACTAAAATAAAAACCTACGCTACCTAAACTACTCGTCTTCTAAATATTCTTTTTCATAATAAATATTCGAATCTAAAATGGTACTACTATCCTCATCTCCAAAACAATCAACAACGGCCAATATTTGACGTTCAATTTCATTTTTGTCACGCATTTTTTTCTTACCTAACTTATCTTTTAAATACCTTAAAAAACCATCGTACTCTATACTAGTATCTAACTTATCACCTATCTTTTTACATAAATCTTTATAACTATTAAGCGCGTCCGCGAACAATGGGACTATCGTCGATGGTTGACGCACTGTTCGTGGAACAGGAAGACGGCTTGTTGAAGCCTGCTGTTGTGGAAGCACATTCGGAGATGTCGCTGCCGGACTAAGGCGAGGAATCCGAGATCTATGCTCAGAGATCTGTTCGGGCGACACCTCAGCACTGGAACCTGGAGAGATTCCAGTGTGAACTTGGTTAATGGTTGGAATCCGCGACCTCTTCTGGGTTTGGCGCAATCCACAATTGTAAGATGTAGAAGGCATCTCTACATCCTCCGGGCATGGGCAGGACGATTGAAGCTTAAAATAAAACAACATTTAATTAGTGTTGTAAGCGACGCAGGCAATAAACCTAGCGTGCTTCCCCTAAACCCCTTTTTTACAGGGATCAGGGGGTGAGTCGCCTTCGGCGCACAGAAAGCGTTCGGACGGATTGGCCTCTACTCTTCACTAGCACTTTTCACTAAGCTACGAGATTTCTACGACAAAACACATACACATATGCTTGGTGGGAAAGTAAAAGGCGATTTTATTGTTCTTTTTTTTGGTCGGGACCTTCGACATCAACGTGTCCCGCTAGCGACGCATAATAATTTACATTTGTTTATTCTACTAATGGGCCTATCGAAGACTGTGCGTATGCTTTTTTAGCTATGTGCATGCCTTTGCTTTTAGCTTACGTGTGGGCAGTATCATGTTATTCATAAAATTATTTTAATTATATAAGTTATTTATCCCTAGCGCGTGTCTGTTCCTCACGGGTCCTAATTGACAGATGGAGCTTAAGGGAGCATTCTACTTGGTTGTAATTTTTATTATTTTTTATTTATTTTTATTATTTATTATTTATTTTTTATTTTTTAATTTATCATTTATTTTGCTCTGGCGGTGACAAGTGTTATGCATAAGTAAATAAAATTATTTAATAAGTATTTCGAAAATGTGCTTTTTTCTTTTACAGCTGCATGCTACCAAAGAGGAATGGCTTGCAATTTCTCAGGATTTTGAGCGGAAAAGAGGTTTCCCTCACGCAATAGCAGCCATAGACGGGAAACATATCCGAATCCAAGCTCCCAAAAAAAAGTGGAAGTGATTACTATAACTATAAAAATTATCACATCATTATCATTCTTCTTGCTATCGTTGACGTCAATTACGATTTTTTGTATGTTGATATCGGTGCTAAAGGTTCTGTATCATATGGTGCAGTTTTTCGTAATACATCCATTTATAAAAAGTTCGAGCAAGGTGAACTCAACCTTCCTGAACCCGAGATTCTACAGATCCCATATACAGTTCGAGTACCGTACATGTTACTTGGAGATAAGGCGTTTGCCTTTACTAATTATTGCATTAGGCCATTTGGAGGGTGCATGCACGAGGATCTATTGAAATAATTTTCAATTATCGTATGTCGAGTGCACGTATGTATGTGGAGAATACATTTGGAATTCTGAGCAGTGTTTTCAGAATATTTAGAAGCACAATTTTGCTGCAACCTGAAGTTGCGAAAGAAGTAGCAAAAACAACTACTTACTTACTTAATTTTATTCGGAAAAGAAACCCTAATTTTCAAAATTTTGCGTCTTACGATGGATTGTAGTAAACAGAAACAGAAAGTAGAAATCCAGCAACTTCGGCAATAGGAAGAAACCTTGAACCTCTTGCACCTTTGCCGTTAAGACCAATGGATAGCTTAGTATCCTCCGAAATCATATTGCGCATGAATTGGCGTGGAATTAAGCATATTTACCTCTTAAAACATTATCAAATAATAAAAACAAAAATTATAACCTGCACGATACAGCTTTTTGGCCTCAACTTACTTTCCCTGCTACACTACACTTCCGTCATACTAAAATATTGCATTTTTAGCTTACCGAGTCTGTGGTTTCTCCAACCTCATCATTTTCGTCTAGAAATCCCATGGCCTCGAACGCAAACCATCGTGTGAGTTTGGAAGTCCTGCTTAAACCTGAAATACACAATATACAACATACAATTTATTCAATTATATTTTGTTTGTGATTGTTTTCCATACAAGTAAATACTCACCGGACCCGGATGGCTGAGATCGTACCCGCGATCGTATGGTGCGGTATGAGTTACGCAGCCGCACCCAAGTATTTTTTGCCTCTATTCCGTTTATTTCCATTGTGTTACCAATAGCAATCCACGAATCCATCACCTTTTCTCGATTTTTATATTGGTTATGGTTTTTTTGCCAGAGTTCTGGCCTAGCCTGAACCTCTGTTATGAGGCACAAACATTGTTCGTCATTCATTTTCTGGAAAGAGGAAAAAACAAGAATAAACACATCAATTGATGATGATCATGATACAACAATCTTATATTTAACTTACTTTAGTCGCAGAAAACACATTTTCCCGGTCTGAATTCATTTTTATAGAGTTATGTTAATAAACGCGTCAACACTGAGTTTGCTATCTGAAAAACTGAATAGGAACGGGAAACACAAAAAGAAAAGTGCTCGACTGCTCGAATCCGAAATAAATTCGAGCACAATATTTGTTATGCCATAACAAAACGCGATAGTTCTAGGTTTGTGTTTTGTTGTGGTATACGGGGCTGATTTGTTGTGTTATACGCGAGTTAAAACTTTTTCTTTCTGAATAGAATAAACAAGTCTGTTCTATTCGGTGTCTGGAAATTAACTGCTTTATTGAACTTTGCCGATGATTCCATAATCGGCCCATAAACGGCCCAGCAGCGATCGCCGCATCAGCATAACTCGTCGCGTTGGATACAGCACGACTCTCCCAATGTTGATGTAGCGATTATCGTCGCTTGTTGCTAACTCGCCCCCCTTAGACGTGAACGTCCACGATTCACTATGTTGGTTTTGGAAATGTGACGTAGTCGGATGTCTGGTTTGGTGACGAATTATGTACTGTGACTACCGTTTGCGTGTTTTTGCACCTCTTTGTAAACCAGTACAGCAATGCCACTCCCGGTATAATGAGAGGAAAGATGAAACCTCCGAAAATGTTTATCGATGACCAGGTTATTTGAAAAGAGTTGTTTTGTAGGCGAATGTGCTCCAATTCTTTACGTGTTTCTATGTGCAGATCATGTAAATCTTCCAGACTTATGTTCGAAATTTCCAGCTGTCTTTTAACAAACACTCCGTCGAGTGGATATAAGTTCAACGTTCCAACTAGATCGGTGAGTTTGGATGAGTATCTCACGTCGTTTATGTGAATATCGCAGGTGTTGAAGCTTATTACAAACGATCCCTGAAGTGTTCTGTTGCTTATACCACAGTTGGTGACGAGTGTAAATTTCTCTACAGAGTTAATCAATATGGCGTGATTATTGATCTGTAATATTTCGGTTTTTGTTGGACTCTTCGTGAAGTTACATTCGGCTTCTAGACCTTCCATTAATCTTGGAATGCAATCTGATTCATCCAACTCTATTTCATTGATTTTATAGATTTTCGGGGTTAGAGTGCTAACACGGTATCTGGTTGCTTCGTGAGTTATGAATCTGTCATACTGGAGGTGAATCTTGCCTTCGTGGTACAGGATTGGGAAAATTTTTATCTTACGGAACGTTCTTGGGTCGAGTTTGGGTGTTTTTATGAGCAGCATTATTTTTTGGCGGTTGGTGGCGATAGAGGCGTCGGCGTAGGAAAGCGCTTCTAGAGTTGTGTCGAACGAAATGTTTTCAGCTATTAGGTTTTGTTCCAGACAATTGATTTCATATTTTGACAATATTTTTTCGTTTAAAATATTCGCTTTCGTCATAACTATACCATCTACTATTTCCTGTAGTGTGTCTATCATCTTTTTAGATGGAGATAAATATTGATGGAATGAATTTCTAATGATTCAGATTTGAATTGAGTTATTACGTTACGAGTTTTTTCTGTTATTTCTTTAATCTGGTTGTTAATATTCCTATTGATTGTAACTTGTGCATTATTATCATCGATGAGATTATTAATTGTTTTGTTAATAACACTAAGATCGTTTGCATCTGGTGTTCCTGCTATAAACTTCCAAATTGTGCCAATGGAATCCCAACGCTTGAATCGTTTAGTGGGAAGCATTCTTTTCAATATGGTATTCAGTTCTTCGAATTGGTTTTGGATAATACTGGAAAATTAATTATTGCTCATTTTTTCGAAATCTTCCTTAATTGCTTGAATATAACCCTTATACGCAGTTAAATTGTAATGGTGTATGTAAATATGGCTATCTATTGTTATTCTTGCCCAACCTTCGTCCATTGCAACTATAGGTTGGTTGTTTACCTTCCGAATCGAAATCCTCGGCTCAGCTAGGGTACATACTACAAATAGAAAACTGTAAGAAGAGAACAATGATGTTAGAATGGCGGTGTTGTAAGTTGTCTAATTTTTATATCGTTTTTATGAATTTTGCGTGAATCATTTGTGTTTATAGTGCTTTTGTTTACTTTTTTAATCTTGATTTTCTTGTATCTCGGCTTGTGTTTTAATCTGGCTCTGGTTTTTTCATAAACTGTCATGTCCTCTTTTATATTTATTTCCTTTTTTCTCTGATTGTTATATGAGATGTCTTTCTCCTGTTTCTTTGTTAAATTTTTGTAAACATTCTCACAAATATCTGCTGAACGGACAGACGGTAAAATTATCTCATAGGGAGTATATTTAGTAGTCGAATGAATGGATGTGTGAATGAATGGATTGTGAAGTGAAAGCTCGATCAAATCAGAAATAGTTAAATTGTTGTTCTCAAATTTCGTTATTCGGTAAATTTCTAATATGGTAGAATGGAACCTTTCTATTACTCCATTCATTTCACTTCGACCTGTAGCTGTTAAATATATTTGAATTTGGTGAGTTTTATAAAAATCTATTAAATCTTGTGTTCCAAAAGATTTTTCGCCGTCCATTACTAATATTTTAGGAGGATGGTATTTTGTAATTATTTCTTTAACTGCCGGAACAATATCTATGGCGGCTCGCGATTGAATTATTTTAATTTGAGCAAATTTCGAAAATTTATCGATGTAAGTTAAAAAATAATGTTTTTCGAGAAACATTATATCAATGTGTGCAATTTGGAAAGGGTGTAAGGGGATTGGAGTTTGTTGTTGAGGATACCGGATAGGGTTTCGGTCATATTTGTTTTCATTGCAGATACTGCAATTGGAAACAATTTTTTTAATTTTGGCTAGCAGCTTTGGAAAATAGTATTTGCGTAAAATTTGCGACTTATTTTCCTGGGCTCCACGATGTGCCCTATTGTGCTCTGCCGTAATTATTTCTCGTTGTTGATCTTCGTCTGTAATGTCTTCCAGAAGATTTTGAGTAAATCGAATTTTAAGGAGCTTCTGACTTCCAAAATACTTCCTATAAACCTCTTGAAATTTTCCCATTATGTCTTCACTCGTGAAAAATCCGTTTACTTTTGATATTGTGAAATGATCCTTTAGAATCTGTAAAAGAGATGATTCGGTTAATATTTCGGAGTAAATTGTTGTACGTTTGAAATTTTCGAATGGATGTTCAATTACTGTTTTTGGTTTCCCTTTTTTCAACACGATCTGGTTGTGGAAAGCATTAAGTGGTGCTTCTGTAGAGATAATGTAAAAATCGTCACTAGTTTGTGATGAATGTTGCGTGCCAGTCATAGAGAAAACTATTCTGCTGAGGGCATCTGCTACAACATTGCCTTTGCCTGGTTTATACAAAATCTCGTGGTCGTGTTCCTCTAAATATGCTTTCCAACGTTTTAATTGTGCGTTAGTATTTTTTTGGGAGAGGGCAAAAGTAAGTGGTTGGTGATCCGTTAATATTTTGAGTTTGGCTCCGTACAGATAATTACGGAAAGTTTGTAGTGACCAAAAAATTGCAAGCATTTCTTTTTCAGGGGTGGAATATTTCTCTTCAGTTTTAGATAGTGTTCTTGATGCGAAGTGAATTGGTTTATCTTTACCTAATTCACCTTGAGAAAGAACGGATCCAATTGCATAATCTGAAGCATCGGTTGTCAAGATAAATGGTTTGTTAAAATCTGGATAGATGAGAATATCGCTCGATGATAGTATTTGCTTCATTTTATTGAAACATTCGATTTCTTGTTGTTTTAATGTGATTTTCTTTTTAGATGTGTCAGATCCCTTTCCCCTTAAAATGTTTGTCAAAGGTTTAGCAATTTTGGCAAAGTCTTTGACAAATCGTCGATAGTAGCCCATTAATCCTAGGAAGGCACGCAAATCTTTAATGGTTTTGGGCACAGGGTATTTATTGATAATTTCTATTTTTTTATGGTTGGGTTTTATTCCCTCAGTGCTAATAATAAAACCAAGAAATTCAACTTCTTGACGAAGGAATTCTGACTTGTCTAATTGAATTTTTAGTCCTGCATTATTTAATGTTGTCAAAATTGTGTCCAAATTTTTTAAATGATTTTCTAAATCATCGCCAAAAACTATTACGTCGTCTATATAAACGTAACATATTTTTCCAATAAAATTTCGAAGTACATCATCGATTGCCCTTTGAAATATAGCCGGTGCGTTTTTTAAACCAAACGGCATCCTAGTAAATTCGTATTTACCGTTATTAATAGCAAAAGCTGTTTTTTCTATATCTGATGCTTTCATCTTAATTTGATGGAATCCCGAAGCTAAATCTAACGTCGAGAAATATTTTTTTCCTTTTAATTGGTCTATTACATAATTTATCTCGGGCATTGGGTATTTTTCGGAGATGGTTTTAGCATTTAACATTCGATAATCGATAACCATTCTAAATTTCTTTTGTCCTGATGCATCCGGTTTTTTTGGCACAATCCATACCGGTGAAGTCCAAGCTGAGCGAGACGGTCTGATTATTCCATCCGCTAATAGCTTGTCAACTTGCTTATTTACTTCGTCAGCATATGCCGCAGGATATGGATACACCCTTTGATGGATAGGTGAATCGTCTGTAGTGTGTATTCCACATTCCACTTTGGTTGTACATGTTAGTTTACTGTCTGGTTTGTAAAATACATCACTGTTTTTATCTAACACCTTGTTTAGTTTTTCTAACTCTAATTTGGATAGATGAGATGTTCGGATCAAATTGTGGGACGAACGATTATGTGGTGAATAGTATGAGATTGGAATGACAAATCGTTTAGAGTTTCTACTCAATGTGATTTGGTCATTTTCTAGATCAATTTTAGCTTTCAATGCTTTCAACATGCTATTTCCGATGATACCATAAAAAAAATTATGAAATTTGTGCAACAAAAAGCGATCTTCAAAATCAATTTTGGGATGGAAAAAATTTATATTAATTGCACTAGTAGGAGCAAATGTACTATTTGCACAACTTATTTGACCTACTGAAAATTCGTACGGTTTACTGATTTCATATGCACGTGCTAATTGTGGGTGTATTAAGTTAATATTAGCACCTGTATCTATTAGAAACGGAAAGTTTCCAATGGTAGTTTTAAGATAAATAAAAGGAAGACTGGGAACTACCAACTCATCTTCCACTCTAAAAAATGGTTCTGACCATTGCGGCTTGATCCCTCCAACGGATCATGCTCGTGTTGCAAATTAATGTCTTGTAATTTGTCAACAAGATCGTTTTGCTCTAAGAGCTCAAATTCATTCATTGTTTGTTTGTGACGATACCTTGCGTCGTTGGCATTTTTATTTATTTGAAGAGCATATAATGGGTGAGCTTGCCTCTTTGCCCATGCTTCTTCACTTGATGGTGGTCTTGGTCTTTTTTCGCCATGTGTGGGTCTGTTACCATAGTCAATATGACGTGAATTTATACTTCTATCTACCTCCATTGGCTCGGGGTATTGCCTCTGTGGGGTATATTGCTGATTAGGCATGTAATGGGAGTTGTATCGTGGAGCTGGACGAGGTGCGGCTCTAGGAGGGGGTACTGGTTGATAAATAATTTTTCTTGGGGCTACCCTAGGGGGTTGAGGCTCGAAGCCTAAATCTCTTGGCTTAGGAATATTAAGAGAATTTTGATTTCCATATTGATTTTTAAAAGGTGCTGATCGAACGTCCATATTAAAGTAATCAATGCAAAATTGATATGCTTTGCTAAGGGTCTTCGGGTCAGCAGTTTTTAATAAGGTGGATAGTGGTTTTTCCAAACCCCTAATAAACGAATCCAAAGCTTTCTCTCTGAAATAGTTTGTGTGGACGTTTGCATGCAGAGAATATTTACTGTCAGTTTGAACTTGTGCTATTAAAGCGGCTAACAATTGGTTAACCCTGCTATAATATCCGGCGAGGCTTTCCGAATTACCCTTCCGAATACACGTCAATTCATAATCCAGGGTCTTCACGTCACGCTTATCTTTATAGTAAAGCATTAGAATAGATTTTATCTGATGCCAACTACATGTTGCATTATTTGCATTTAGCACATCGGAAGCTTCTCCACGGACTTTCCTCCTGATTGTTCGTTCGATCAGATGGAACTGCACAGAGTCGTCAGGAAGATCTCTATACATGATAAAAACGTCTTCCACATCCGAAATCCAATTCATCAACTCATTTGGGTTTCCATCAAAAATAGGAACATCCCTCAAAAAGTCGGGGGTTTTTCCCATCTCCACGAAAGATCGTAGAACCAATTCAGTGTTGGGATTGGTCATTTTTGTGTTTTAAATGCTCACTTCACTTAACACTTGTCACGATCACGATTCACCACTTACAATTTACAGCAGAAGCTATTTAATTAAACACCAAAATTTCACTGATTTCGGATTTTTTTGGTTTTTACTTACAGTATGGTTGAGTTAATCTCCATGGGCATCTGACTTCTGTTTCTTCGGGGGAAAATTGGGCAGCTACAGCAAGATGTTCCTTTTTATCCTTCTGATGACTGGGGGCTCGCTGGCAGCAATCGGGAATTAACCACGGTGTCCCAAAGTTCGCTTCGTTGTTATGATGGCTCCTTCAACCACGATTTTAACCACAATTTTTAAATGGCTAATTTTTTTAGGATTTTTTTTAACTTATACACTTCCCGCTGATTTTTTGTCAGGTCCCTATTCGGGCGCCAGTTAAAACTTTTTCTTTCTGAAAAGAATAAACAAGTCTGTTCTATTCGGTGTCTGGAAATTAACTGCTTTATTGAACTTTGCCGATGATTCCATAATCGGCCCATAAACGGCCCAACAGCGATCGCCGCATCAGCATAACTCGTCGCGTTGGATACAGCACGACACTCCCAATGCTGATGTAGCGATTATCGACGCTCGTTGCTAACTCGCCCCCCCTTAGACGTGAACGTCCACGATTCACTATGTTGGTTTTGGAAATGTGACGTAGTCGGATGTCTGGTTTGGTGACGAATTATGTACTGTGACTACCGTTTGCGTGTTTTTGCACCTCTTTGTAAACCAGTACAGCAATGCTACTCCCAGTATAATGAGAGGAAAGATGAAACCTCCGAAAATGTTTATCGATGACCAGGTTATTTGAAAAGAGTTGTTTTGTAGGCGAATGTGCTCCAATTCTTTACGTGTTTCTATGTGCAGATCATGTAAATCTTCCAGACTTATGTTCGAAATTTCCAGCTGTCTTTTAACAAACACTCCGTTGTGTTCCAAAAGATTTTTCGCCGTCCATTACTAATATTTTAGGAGGATGGTATTTTGTAATTATTTCTTTAACTGCCGGAACAATATCTATGGCGGCTCGCGATTGAATTATTTTAATTTGAGCAAATTTCGAAAATTTATCGATGTAAGTTAAAAAATAATGTTTTTCGAGAAACATTATATCAATGTGTGCAATTTGGAAAGGGTGTAAGGGGATTGGAGTTTGTTGTTGAGGATACCGGATAGGGTTTCGGTCATATTTGTTTTCATTGCAGATACTGCAATTGGAAACAATTTTTTTAATTTTGGCTAGCAGCTTTGGAAAATAGTATTTGCGTAAAATTTGCGACTTATTTTCCTGGGCTCCACGATGTGCCCTATTGTGCTCTGCCGTAATTATTTCTCGTTGTTGATCTTCGTCTGTAATGTCTTCCAGAAGGTTTTGAGTAAATCGAATTTTAAGGAGCTTCTGACTTCCAAAATACTTCCTATAAACCTCTTGAAATTTTCCCATTATGTCTTCACTCGTGAAAAATCCGTTTACTTTTGATATTGTGAAATGATCCTTTAGAATCTGTAAAAGAGATGATTCGGTTAATATTTCTGAGTAAATTGTTGTACGTTTAAAATTTTCGAATGGATGTTCAATTACTGTGTTTGGTTTCCCTTTTTTCAACACGATCTGGTTGTGGAAAGCATTAAGTGGTGCTTCTGTAGAGATAATGTAAAAATCGTCACTAGTTTGTGATGAATGTTGCGTGCCAGTCATAGAGAAAACTATTCTGCTGAGGGCATCTGCTACAACATTGCCTTTGCCTGGTTTATACAAAATTTCGTGGTCGTGTTCCTCTAAATATGCTTTTCAACGTTTTAATTTTGCGTTAGTATTTTTTTAGGAGAGGGCAAAAGTAAGTGGTTGGTGATCCGTTAATATTTTGAGTTTGGCTCCATACAGATAATTACGGAAAGTTTGTAGTGACCAAAAAATTGCAAGCATTTCTTTTTCAGGGGTGGAATATTTCTCTTCAGTTTTAGATAGTGTTCTTGATGCGAAGTGAATTGGTTTATCTTTACCTAATTCACCTTGAGAAAGAACGGATCCAATTGCATAATCTGAAGCATCGGTTGTCAAGATAAATGGTTTGTTAAAATCTGGATAGATGAGAATATCGCTCGATGATAGTATTTGCTTCATTTTATTGAAACATTCGATTTCTTGTTGTTTTAATGTGATTTTCTTTTTAGATGTGTCAGATCCCTTTCCCCTTAAAATGTTTGTCAAAGGTTTAGCAATTTTGGCAAAGTCTTTGACAAATCGTCGATAGTAGCCCATTAAACCTAGGAAGGCACGCAAATCTTTAATGGTTTTGGGCACAGGGTATTTATTGATAATTTCTATATTTTTTATGGTTGGGTTTTATTCCCTCAGTGCAAATAATAAAACCAAGAAATTCAACTTCTTGGCGAAGGAATTCTGACTTGTCTAATTGAATTTTTAGTCCTGCATTAATTAATGTTGTCAAAATTGTGTCCAAATTTTTTAAATGATTTTCTAAATCATCGCCAAAAACTATTACGTCGTCTATATAAACGTAACATGTTTTTCCAATAAAATTTCGAAGTACATCATCGATTGCCCTTTGAAATATAGCTGGTGCGTTTTTTAAACCAAACGGCATCCTAATAAATTCGTATTTACCGTTATTAATAGCAAAAGCTGTTTTTTCAATATCTGATGCTTTCATCTTAATTTGATGGAATCCCGAAGCTAAATCTAACGTCGAGAAATATTTTTTTCCTTTTAATTGGTCTATTACATAATTTATCTCGGGCATTGGGTATTTTTCGGAGATGGTTTTAGCATTTAACATTCGATAATCGATAACCATTCTAAATTTCTTTTGTCCTGATGCATCCGGTTTTTTTGGCACAATCCATACCGGTGAAGTCCAAGCTGAGCGAGACGGTCTGATTATTCCATCCGCTAATAGCTTGTCAACTTGCTTATTTACTTCGTCAGCATATGCCGCAGGATATGGATACACCCTTTGATGGATAGGTGAATCGTCTGTAGTGTGTATTCCACATTCCACTTTGGTTGTACATGTTAGTTTACTGTCTGGTTTGTAAAATACATCACTGTTTTTATCTAACACCTTGTTTAGTTTTTCTAACTCTAATTTGGATAGATGAGATGTTCGGATCAAATTGTGGGACGATAAGTAAGTAAGTAAGTAGTATGAGATTGGAATGACAAATCTTTTAGAGTTTCTACTCAATGTGATTTGGTCATTTTCTAGATCAATTTTAGCTTTCAATGCTTTCAACATGCTATTTCCGATGATACCATAAAAAAAATTATGAAATTTGTGCAACAAAAAGCGATCTTCAAAATCAATTTTGGGATGGAAAAATTTGATATTAATTGCACTAGTAGGAACAAATGTACTATTTGCACAACTTATTTGACCTACTGAAAATTCGTACGGTTTACTGATTTCATATGCACGTGCTAATTGTGGGTGTATTAAATTAATATTAGCACCTGTATCTATTAAAAACGGAAAGTTTCCAATGGTAGTTTTAAGATAAATAAAAGGAAGGCTGGGAACTACCAACTCATCTTCCACTCTAAAAAATGGTTCTGACCATTGCGGCTTGATCCCTCCAACGGATCATGCTCGTGTTGCAAATTTATGTTTTGTAATTTGTCAACAAGATCGTTTTGCTCTGTGAGCTCAAATTCATTCATTGTTTGTTCGTGACGATACCTTGCGTCGTTGGCATTTTTATTCATTTGATGAGCATATAATGGGTGAGCTTGCCTCTTTGCCCATGCTTCTTGACTTGATGGTGGTCTTGGTCTTTTTTCGCCATGTGTGGGTCTGTTACCATAGTCAATATGACGTGAATTTATACTTCTATCTACTTCCATTGGCTCGGGGTATTGCCTCTGTGGGGTATATTGCTGATTAGGCATGTAATGGGAGTTGTATCGTACTGGTTGATAAACAATTTTTCTTGGGGCTACCCTAGGGGGTTGAGGCTCGAAGCCTAAATCTCTTGGCTTAGGAATATTAAGAGAATTTTGATTTCGATATTGATTTTTAAAAGGTGATCGAACGTCCATATTAAAGTAATCAATGCAAAATTGATATGTTTTGCTAAGGGTCTTCGGGTCAGCAGTTTTTAATAAAGTGGATAATGGTTTTTCTAAACCCCTAATAAACGAATCCAAAGCTATCTCTCTGAAATAGTTTGTGTGGACGTTTACATGCAGAGAATATTTACTGTCAGTTTGAACTTGTGCTATTAAAGCGGCTAACAATTGGTTAATCCTGCTATAATATCCGGCGAGGCTTTCCGAATTACCCTTCCGAATACACGTCAATTCATAATCTAGGGTCTTCACGTCACGCTTATCTTTATAGTAAAGCATTAGAATAGATTTTATCTGATGCCAACTACATGTTGCATTATTTGCATTTAGCACATCGGAAGCTTCTCCACGGACTTTCCTCCTGATTGTTCGTTCGATCAGATGGAACTGCACAGAGTCGTCAGGAAGATCTCTATACATGATAAAAACGTCTTCCACATCCGAAATCCAATTCATCAACTCATTTGGGTTTCCATCAAAAATAGGAACGTCCGTCAAAAAGTCGGGGGTTTTTCCCATCTCCACGAAAGATCGTAGAACCAATTCAGTGTTGGGATTGGTCATTTTTGTGTTTTAAATGCTCACTTCACTTAACACTTGTCACGATCACGATTCACCACTTACAAAATATAGCAGAAGTTATTTAATTAAATACCAAAATTTCACTGATTTCGGATTTTTTAGGTTTTTACTTACAGTATGGTTGAGTTAATCTCCATGGGCATCTGACTTCTGTTTCTTCGGGGGAAAATTGGGCAGCTACAGCAAGATGTTCCTTTTTATCCTTCTGATGACTGGGGGCTCGCTGGCAGCAATCGGGAATTAACCACGGTGTCCCAAAGTTCGCTTCGTTGTTATGATGGCTCCTTCAACCACGATTTTATCCACAATTTTTGAATGGCTAAATTTTTAGGATTTTTTTTAACTTATACACTTCCCGCTGATTTCTTTGTCAGGTCCCTATTCGGGAGCCAGTTAAAACTTTTTCTTTCTGAATAGAATAAACAAATCTGTTCTATTCGGTGTCTGGAAATTAACTGCATTATTGAACTTTGCCGATGATTCCATAATCGGCCCATAAACGGCCCAGCAGCGATCGCCGCATCAGCATAACTCGTCGCGTTGGATACAGCACGACACTCCCAATGTTGATGTAGCGATTATCGACGCTCGTTGCTAACTCGCGTATACCATAACAACTGTTCTACAGTGTGGACCGGCCTTAACACAAATGATTTGTATATTGTATATTAAAAATATTAACCGTTATTCATCATCGAATCCATGGCGTGCTTCATAATCTCATCACAAAAAAACGTAATAGTTTTGCCGTTATAATAAAACCGTATTTATTTGATTCGAAATTCAAATATTTTGCTAAAAAAAAAAACGATCGGTAATGAGTGCCTAATTGAATTGCTGTTTTTTGACCAGGGCACGGAGAAAAAGCTGAAATCGCAGTTTTGAGACGATTTTGACAGTTCGACAACGATTTCAACAGTGTGAAACTTCCCGTGGCCCTCGGCCTTGTCATGCCGGCCAACGGAATATTACACCATTTTCGAGTGCGATGGGACAAAAAAGTCTCATCGGCGGTTCTAGTTGTTGTTGTTTGTAGAATTTGAGAGACTTTGGGTCTCTTGGACCTCTTCCGTCTCTTACCTGTAGTATTGTTCCAGTTGATATTTTAGTGTTTTGCATGATATAAAAATGAATTATTGGTTATTGTACTATAATTGGGAATAAAGGTGAAATTTAAAGGATAACGGGAATAGGGAGGATAAATAGTGTGAAAGAGTTGTTTAAGGTAACTCAAACCCCTGAACCTCGGTTCCACCAGACCAAAGGAGGGAAGTAAATCTCTCTCTTGGTCGAATTTGCCCCTTGGTGAGATGTATGGTAACTCCTACCTTCTTACCATTTATGCTCCAGCCTGTATTTAATACTGTCTAATTAGCTGCTTGGATGATTTACTTTTCCTCTCTTCTTTTTATATTGTTAATATTATAATTTTTTTTTTGTTTCAAATGAATTTAAGTTTTCATTCGGCCTCCAACCATCGTACGAAACGGACGCATGTCTAGCACGCTACGTATCAGATTTCTTTGCTATCATCAGAGCCGAAAGGTCAGCGACTGATCGTATCCAGGTGTTATCGGTGCGCAGTGTATTAGTGTGCGTGTGCGAACAGTGCGTGTAACATAGTGTCCAACTACGCGTGTAGTATTGCTCCGTGAAACGTGCTGTCCTTGTCCCTTGTTGTTAGTATCGTATTGTTTCACTCCCTGAGGGTAAGTCGAAAAGTTCCTTGTGTTTATTTATTTTTTGTTGTTAACGATATTTTTAAATATCGTAAACATCCGACACAAAACCAGTTGTCGGAAGCTGCGCGTTTCATCGGCCTCACGGCAGAGGGCGGTAATTGTCAGTGAGTGTCCCGAGTTTGCACGAATCCTCCGAAGCAACGACCAGCGAGGCGAGGTTGATGACCGGAGTCGACGACAAAGTTTATAAAAGGAGGTGGGAAACAGCAAACCAGGATACGCGCGAAAACAACCCACCAGTGACTACAGCTGATTTTTAGCTCGTTGAATAATAGTGCTTAAAGAACTGCAGATCGCGAGGTTTTAAAGGGTGAAACAACACTGAGAAATTCGTGTCGCGCTGTTGCGGTTGCAACATTTCTAAAAACCATCATGAGTCGATCGAGCAGCATGACCAGCCCATCCAACGAACGTGTGCGTGTGATGAGAACTGCGACCAGCTGGACTCCTGTGAGGCATTCCGATCGTTAACACCCGGTGAGAGATGGAAGCACATCAAGAACGAGCACCTGTGCAGTACGTGCCTTCGACGACATCGAAATGCTTGTCGCATCACACGTCGGTGCTGCGTAGAAGGATGCTTCAGTCGTCATCATCCGTTGCTGCATATCCAATCCGAGAAGAGACAAGCCGAAGAAAAAAGGTATGACACTAACTTGTCTCATTTCACAGGGTCTCATGGCGATGGCGAGGTATTGCTTCGCTATGTTCCTGTGACGCTGCACGGACCAGAGGGACGAAGGGTGAGCACCACAGCGCTGTTAGATGAAGGTTCCTCCGTCACCTTAATCGAGCATCGCTTGGTGAAAGAGCTGGGGCTCGAAGGGTCACCGAAACCTTTATGCTTAGGCTGGACCGGTGGCCAGCTGCGAGAGGAGAAAGAGTCGGTGGAAACGTCCATCACCATATCCGGAACGCGTGACGACGATAAGAAGTTCGCCATGCCTGCTGTGAGAACGGTCCGTTCGCTTGGTCTACCGCTGCAATCAATGGTGATTGAAAGACTATCGGATCGATATAAACACCTTCATTCGCTACCGATATCGCCTTATATGTCAGCAGTACCGCGACTCCTGATAGGTATCGACAATTACCACCTGACTCGACCGCTCCAGACAGTAGAGGGTGGATCCAATGAGCCGATAGCCACTAAGACCAGGCTCGGGTGGGTCATATCAGGATGCTGCAGCCGTGCATATAATATTTCCAACGAGGAGGAGCGCGCGGGTGTCAACCTGCATCGTAAGCAAGCGCAGTCGATAGAGCCTACGAGATTCTCTCGTTGGACACGATTGTTGCGAACAATGGTGTATGCGTGGCGTCTTGTGAA
>KZ063290.1:33918-49936 GCA_002091835.1 Anopheles maculatus
CTAACCTTACCGAGATGAAGCGCCACGTCAATCCATCCGCCGCACCGCGCTTTGGAGAAGCGCTGAAGAGTCTGGTACAATCCGCAAAGCTATTATTAAGCTGCATACGGTCCTCTAGGCGGTTGATCGACGTAGAACGTATTGTAAATAGTCGCCCGTTGACTGACGTACTGGTTGATCGTGAAAAAGCTGCGCCGATAACACCCATCGAACGTAAGAAATGGTTCCAGCAAACGAGGCCGCCGACTGAAGGGGACTTAGTGCTGATTGTGGACGAAAACCTTCCTCGTGGTAACTGGCTCAAAGGTCGCGTTGTAAAAACAATGCAATCAAAGGACGGAGAAGTGCGTCGTGCCCATGTGCAAATCGGTACCGGAAAAGTGCTCGAGCGGCCTGTTGTGAAACTAGCTGTCATAAATGTGTCGGATAAATAAGGAGTGTTTACACGAGGCAAACACTGCGGGCCAGTGTTAACGATATTTTTAAATATCGTAAACATCCGACACAAAACCAGTTGTCGGAAGCTGCGCAGATTTCTTTGCTATCATCAGGGCCGAAAGGTCAGCGACTGATCGTATCCAGGTGTTATCGGTGCGCAGTGTATTAGTGTGCGTGTGCGAACAGTGCGTGTAACATAGTGTCCAACTACGCGTGTAGTATTGCTCCGTGAAACGTGCTGTCCTTGTCCCTTGTTGTTAGTATCGTATTGTCTCACTCCCTGTGGGTAAGTCGAAAAGTTCCTTGTGTTTATTATTATTATTTTTTTGTTTATTTGTTATTTTTGAAACATTTCAAAAATAATAAATTTCCCCCAAAAGTTATTCCCATCTCTTAGGCCGCAGAGGCCAGGATGGAAATCGAAATGATTTCCTCCGACGAAGAATTCAGGCCTGTAACACAGCGTAAAAGAAAGTCGGCAGATGAAACAGATGGAACCGTAAAAAAACAATCCGTAGCGGTCGTTGTTCCGACGTCCTCGGACGGAGTGCAGAGGCCCCGCACCTACCCGATTTCTTATCGGGGAGAATACCGGGTGTTCCTGATGCCCGGTAAAAAAGACCTGGACATGCTAGCAATAGCATCGTCCTTACACAAAAAATATTCGGCAGTGACGGACGTGTTTCGTGTCCGCACCAATAGAATCCGGGTCGTCGTTAAGGACCGAGAGCAGGCGAACGCCATTGCAGCCGATCCTGCCTATACGGCGAACTACCGGGTGTATATCCCTGGTAGTGTGGTAGAAATCTCGGGTGTAGTAGAGGATCTCGACATTCCCGCCGAGGATCTCCTAAAGTTCGGAATGGGTGGATTTCGAACCTGTTCAATACCTGCGGTTAAGATCACGGCGGTCAAACCATTGTACTCTTCTTCCATTGTAGATGGCAAGAAAGTGTACAAGGAGACCCGATCGAAATGCGTACCCTTTGAGGGAACCACACTACCGGGTTTCCTTGTCTACGAGGGTCTACGGATCCCGATAGCAAGGCCCTTTGTCCCCAGGGTACCCACCTGCGAGAAATGTAGCCAGATCGGACACTCAAAGGAGTTCTGCAGCAACAGACCAAAGTGCGTGAAGTGCCAGGGCCAGCACTTGTCATCAGACTGCACCGCAGCGCCATTCAAATGCGCTCAGTGCAAAATGCACTGGCACGACCTGAAATCGTGCCCGGTGTACAAGAACACCCAAGCTGAGCTGAAAAAAGCTCAATACCAGCTGGCACGCAATTCTGATGGGCGACCGATCAGGCGAAAATGCTTACAGCCTTCTCGCCGAAGAGCCTATTCTTCCCAGCGAGGAGACTGTTCGCCCAACAGTCTCGGAGGTGGTGGTGAGAGTGAAGAGGACGGTAAACCGTCGGCGCAGGAAGACGTCGAAGAAGGTTACGCCTGCAAAGGTGAAGAAATCCTCCCTTGTTCAAGAGAGGAAATCTTCCCCTACCCCGGCTCCCCCTCGTCCGAAAAGTGCCCACCGTCGCCCTCCTGTAGTTAAATCCAAACGTGACGAGGCTCTCCCCACTTCCCTAATTATTACCCCAACCAAAATGCAGCCCAAGCCGCAGAAAAGGAGAGGAGCCCGTCGTCAGGCCCTACAGGAATCGCTCTCGCTAACAGAGCTAATAGATTCACTGATTTCAGTGCTGGGAGTCCCAGAACCACTGAAACTCCTTTTAGTTATGGCCAGACCTTACATTCAAGGCGCCATAAAGCAATGGCTTGGGCAATGGCCAGCTTTGAGTACGTTAGTACGATTGGACAAATAAATCTCCAATGGCTAACATACTTCAATGGAATTGTAGAAGTTTTCTTGGAAAAATAAATCTCCTTAAAACACTGGTCGGCAAACATAATACAGACGTGTTTGCCGTCTCTGAAACTTGGCTTACCCCCGATAAAAACATTACCTTCCACGGATATAACCTAATCCGTCAAGATCGGAACAATACAAGTAGGGATAGGCGTGGTGGGGGTGTTCTGATAGGTGTTCGAAGAAGTTTACCCTTCTCTCGAATACCTCTTCCCCCGCTACAGATAATCGAAAGTGTCGCAATACAGGCAAAGATAGGCGATCTTGACTTATCCTTTGCGTCGGTTTATATCCCCCCGGAAGCCAATATTGAACTAGAGAAGATCAAAAAGGATCTTGAAAGTATAGCGACTACTCTAAAGACGCCATTTTTCATCCTGGGAGACTTTAACTCCCATGGATACGACTGGGGATGTACAAGAGACGACAATCGTGCTCCAGTCATTAGGGACTTTTGCGACAACCATAGTTTGACTATCCTGTACTCTGGTGAAGCTACTAGGGTTGCTGGGCCTATGGCGCGTGAAAGTGCGATAGACCTGTCTCTATGTTCAGTGTCGCTTGCTCTGGATACTACGTGGAAGGTTATCCAGGACCCTAATGGCAGCGATCACTTGCCGATTGAAATCTCCATCACTAGAGGGAATCGTCCAGTTGATAATGCACCTGTCAAATGCGACCTGACAAGGAATATTAACTGGACGAGATACAGCGAACTAATATCAGCTTCGCTGTCATCAGTAACACCCAGTTTTGATCCACTTGTGGAATACAAAAACCTCGTAGAATCCATATACGAGTGCGCCCTTGCAGCCCAAACAAGGGTGCCTCACCAAACAAGGACCTTTATTAAACCTCCTACTTCTTGGTGGGACAAAGACTGCCAAGCTGCATATGTGGCGAAGAGGAAGGCTTTTGGCCAATATAGACGCCATGGTTCCTCAGCTTTATACGAACAGAATAAAGCTTTGGAGAGAACATGCAAAAATCTGCTTAAAGCAAAAAAAAATGAGGCTTCTGGCGCAAGTACGTCGAAAACCTCTCGCCTTCCACTTCGCTCCGTTCGTTGTGGAACATGGGTAGAAGGATGCGAAACAGCAACTATACAAATGAGAGCGAAAAGTTTTCGGGAGACTGGCTCTTTCAATTCGCCGAAAGAGTCTGTCCAGATTTCGTTCCTGCGCAGAAATTTCAACAACATGCGCCTTGTGGTGATCCTAGCATGGATGCACCTTTCACCATGATCGAGCTATCCCTCGCACTCCTTTCTTGCAAAAATTCTTCGCCAGGCCTGGACATGGTTACAAGCAAATTGCTTAAAAACCTGCCAGACATGGCGAAGAAGCGACTATTGATGATCTTCAACAAAATGTTGGATCTCAATATCGTTCCGCAAGAATGGAGAGAGGCGAAAGTGGTCGCCATCTTGAAACCTGGCAAACCGCCATCAGAACACGGGTCCTATAGACCAATCTCTCTGCTCTCGTGCTTGCGCAAGTTATTCGAGAGGATGATTCTTTTTCGTCTGGACAGCTGGCTAGAATCCAACGGCCTTCTGTCCCGTACCCAGTTTGGCTTTCGCAAAGGTATGGGTACAAACGATTGCTTAGCGCTTCTTGTAACAGAAATAGAGATGGCACATACTCGAAAAGAGATGTTGGCCTCTGTATTTCTGGATATCAAGGGGGCATTTGACTCAGTATCCATTAATATACTGGGTCAAAAATTACAAAATGCAGGGTTAAGCCCTAAGCTTTACACCTACCTTTGCAACCTCCTTTTCGAAAAGGCAATGAATTTTTATAATGGTCTCGTTCAAACAAGACGGATCAGTTACTTCGGACTTCCACAAGGGTCTTGTTTGAGCCCCATTTTGTACAATTTTTATGTCAACGACATTGATTCTTGCCTGGCGCCAAACTGCACCTTAAGGCAATTGGCAGACGACGGTGTTGTCTCAGTCGCTAGCAACGACATCGTAGGTCTCCAAAGTCCTTTGCAAGCCACACTTGCCACACCACAATCTGCAAGTGTGGTCAAACAACATAGGTATCGAGTTTTCGCCAGAGAAAACTGAAATGCTTGTTTTTTCGCTCCGCTATGACACACCGAAGAACAGGCTTGCCAATTTATTCCAACCAAAGTTTGACATATTCTTATATGGCAAAAGGATAAAAATTGCCCAAACTTTTAGATACCTAGGTGTTTGGTTTGACAGTAAAAATGTGTGGAGGTCACATGTAGAACAACTGGCAAAAAAGTGTGCCAAAAGAATCAATTTCCTCCGAACAGTCACCGGGTTCTGGTGGGGTGCACACCCATCTCCTGCGGCTGTATAAGACAACGATATTATCCGTCTTGGAATACGGATGCATTTGCTTCCATTGGGCAGCCCAGACGTATATACTAAAACTAAAACGAATTCAATATCGTTGTCTTAGGATTGCGCTGGGCAGTATGAAATCCACTCATACTATGTCCTTAGAAGTGATGTCCGGAGTGATGCCGCTAGACCTACGTTTTTTGCAGCTATCGCTTCGCCTTCTACTGAGATCCACAGTATCCAACCCACTAGTGATCGAGAATTTCAAATCGCTACAAGAGGCAGGTTCTAAATGCAAAATCATGAATTTGTTTCATGATTTTGTATCTTTACAGGCAAACCCTAGTACTAGTAGAGTAATAAACCGCGCCACTTTACCAAAGTCCTACAATTCCCTTTTGGTAGTTGACTCCTCTTTGCATGAGGACACGAAGAACATCCCAAATGATCTTCGCTAGAGGACAGTTCCCGGCATTTTTGTGGAAAAGTATGGCCAACAAACCCCACAACAGTTTTTCACAGACCGATCCTCTTCGGAGGCGGGCACGGGCTACGGTGTGTTCAATGTATGCACCGAAGCCTTTCACAAACTTAGACAGCCATGCTCAAATTATGTAGCAGAGCTGGCTGCTATCTTTTATGCACTTCTCATTATAAGCGCAAACCCTCCGGATCAGTATTTTATATTCACTGATAGCCTCAGCGCTGTCGAAGCACTGAAATCCGTTGAGGCATTAAAGAGCTCTGACTACTTTATCCAAAAAATCCTGGATATTCTAAGCTATTTGTTTGATAAAGCATTCAGAATATCGCTTATATGGTTGCCTGCTCATTGCGGTATCCCCGGCAATGAAAAAGCAGACACCCTGGCCAAACGAGGTGCCTCTGAGGGCAGCTTCTTAGAGAGGACGATTCCCCCTCACGAGTTTCTTCGCACCCCGCAACAGCTGTGCATGGCCCGCTGGCAGAGCATGTGGGATGAGGACGAACTCGGGAGGTTCCTGTATTCTATCTCACCACAGGTATCCCTGCGTCCCTGGTTTCACAGGCTCCCGATGGATCGTGCGTTTATTCGTATGTCTAGACTCATGTCGAACCATTATGCGATGAATGCACATCTTCAACGTATAGGCAGTGCCGACTCCAAGGTTTGTAGCTGTAGCAACGGATTCCACGACTTTGATCACGTCCTCTGGTCATGCGTGGAGTTCGATGCGGCAAGACCCGGACTATTGTCAGCCGTTCGGGCATCAGGAAGATCCCCTGGGGTGCCGATGCGCGACATCTTGGGTCAGAAGAACTACGAATACGCACGGATTCTGTTCGACTTCGCAAAAGAGATGGGAATCACCCTTTGATCCCTTCCCATTTCCCTTTCATCTGTTTAGTTTACACCGATGTGCGCCGGTCGCCTTTCGAAAGCCCAGGTGATAGCAGTATTATGTAGTTGAAGTGCTTGGGGTTGTGGCTGGCGGCAATTTCGCTGGCGGAGTGCTTGAGTTCGATACTACGGTAAATTACAATTACCGATGTTCTCGAATTCGGGTGCTTCGCCGGCGACGGGGTCGCCTAACACAACAACAACTTCCAGACAGTTGACCGTACAAATCGGTTTGGAGGTCAACCATAAACATGATGGGGAGCAGCCGCAAGTCCCCGCCAAGCTCCAAGGAGAGGAGAACCCAATACCCATCTGGCAGCTTTTACTACCGAGCCCACCCGGTATAAGGTGCACGTCAACGGCGGGAGAAGCAAATGTCTCCGCCGAAATAGCATATAAGATTCATGAAATTTCACTGTTAGATTTAAGAATAGTATTAAGATATACGGCCTGGCCGTAATTACGAAATAAAAAAAAAATAAAAAAAAAATTAAGTTTTTAATTATTTATGTTTTTATACCCATAAGAGGCTTGCCAAAAGGGTTAGCCAATCCGCAACTTAAAAATCTAAACTTACGAACTAACAAAAGAAAAAGAAAATTGACTTATAAGCTATGAACTACTTATAAGGGCCCTATAAAAACAAAAAAAAATAAATAAAATTGTCGAATACAGACTTGAAGGGGGCATAGGACATTACAATGAAACATTAGGAGGGGCTGGAGCCAATCGGGATCGGAAAGAGGATAGGGAGATGTTGAAGTTAAAGTGAGGATAGAAACGATTAAATTGGCGAATACAGACAAGAATCGGATCATGGTAGCTAAACACTCTACGGCGTGTTGGCAGAAACAAAGGATCACGAGAGCGGAGAGAACGAGTTGGAACATAAAAGTGGATGAGGGATAGAAGATTAGGAACATCGATCCTACCCAGCAAAAGACACGCAACAAATAGAGCCTGAGCTTTAACTCGTCTGCTTTCGAGAGATTCCAGACCGAGCATTTGGCAGCGAACACTGTAAGGTGGAAGGGGAGCACCATGAAGACCTCTAACAGCTGAATTACAAATAGCGTACCCCTGCGCGTACCGGTACGTTATACTGTTGACGAGGCTTGGGTTGAACGTCACTTTATTTTCGTGATCTTCCGCGCGTTTACAAGTCTTTCCGTGTTACCGGTTCGGCTGTCGGCTACCGAGTGTTTTTTTTGTTCCTGATACCGGCTCCTAATATTGCCTTCCACTATTTTCGATTTGTTTGTGGTAGTGATAGGAGTAGGAATGGTGTTGATAGTGTGGTTGTGATAGGATTGGGAACTTACGTCCGCTGTTAGTAGAGATGGGCCAACTGCCCGGATCACTACACTGTTATAAACTGTTATACGTCAGCGTACCTGTGTTTTCCGATAGTCGTGGGAAACCCGAGCGTGCCTCGAGCGTACCCTCAAGCGTACCTGTCAATCTCCTTGAGTCAAAACATAAACAAACAGTATATGACAAATGTAACGCATTTCGCATGAATGTTGTTTTCGTTTCTTTATGGTTTTTCTTCTATTGTTTAGGTAAATTTGGCTTTTGTATGAGTGAATTGCGCATATCAATTTATGTTTTGTTATTAATGAATTGTTAGAAGGTCATGCGTAAGATTAAATACCATAAATGAACTAAACATTTTGAAATTTTCAAAATACAAAACATCTATCCCACACTGTAGAATCGGAACAATACAAAGATCCTCCGATCAGCGAATACACATCGGACGTACCCACCACCGTCGACTTGAGTTCTGTTGTACATTGATTGCTTTGATGTAATGCTCAAAAAACATGTAATCTTCTTCTTCTTCTTTTGTGGCCTGCTCCTAGGGAGCACGTCTAATAGACATGGCCTGGTGTCCAATCCGTTTCCAGGAAACTCGGTCCATGGCTGCACTCCTCCATCCCCGGCTGCATCCGATATCCCTCAGGTTAGACTCCACTTGATCCAGCCAACGAGCTCGCTGGGCTCCTCTACGCCTCGTGCCGAACGGGTCGCTGACGAGCACTTTTCTGGCAGGGCATGAGTCCGGCATCCTCATCACGTGGCCCAACCAGCGTATCCTTCCGGCTTTGACAACCGTCAGGATGTCTGCATCGTCAAACAGCTCAGCTAGCTCGTGGTTCATTCTCCTTCCCCACACGCCCTGCTCGCACACACCGCCAAAGATAGACCGTAGTACCCGCCGTTCGAAAATGGCGAGTGCATTGGCGACCTCTGCCAGCATAGTCCAGGACTCGTGCCCGTAGAGGACTACCGGCCGTATCAGTGTACGATATATGGCGCATTTCGTGCGTTGTTGGAGTCTTCTGGATCTCAGGAGTTTGTGGAGTCCGTAGTAGGCACGATTCCCCTGAACAATGCGCCTTCGGATTTCGCTGCTTACGTTGTTGTCCGAAGTTACGATCGTGCCAAGGTAGCAGAACTCCTCTACTACCTCGAGATCGTCGCCGTCAACTAATACTCTGCTTCCGAGTCGTGCTCTATCACGGTCAGAGCCTCCGGCAAGCAGGTACTTTGTCTTCGTCGCATTGATCCTCAATCCAATCCTATCGGCCTCGCGTTTCAGTCGGGTGTACGCTTCCCACACCGCCGCAGATGTTCGCCCGGTGATGTCGATGTCATCCGCGAAGCCAAGGAATTGGAGAGACCGGGTGAAAATCGTGCCCCGGATATCGAAGCCCGCGCTTCGCATGACACCTTCCAGAGCGATGTTGAACAGTAAACAGGAGAGTCCGTCCCCTTGCCTCAGTCCCCTGTGAGATTCGAACGAATCCGACAGCATGTTCGACACTCTCACCTTGCACTGCACACCGTCCATTGTAGCCCTCAACAGCCGTACCAGTTTCGCAGGGAAACCGTACTGCCGCATGATGTTCCATAGCTCGGTACGATCTATGGTGTCGTAGGCTGCCTTAAAGTCGATGAACAGGTGGTGCGTGGGGATCTGGTGCTCCCGGCACTTCTGGAGGATCTGCCGTAGAGTGAAGATTTGGTCGGTAGTGGATTTCCCTCCAACAAATCCAGCTTGGTAGCTCCCGACGAAATCTGTAGCAAGGGGCGCAAGTCTGCAGAAGAGTATTCGGGACAGGATCTTGTAGGCAGCATTCAAGACTGTGATGGCTCGGAAGTTAGCACAGTCCAGTCTGTCGCCCTTTTTGTACACTGGGTGAATAACACCCAGTTTCCAGTCGTCCGGTAGTTCTTCCTGGAACGAAAGAGAGAGAGAACGATACTGGACAAGGGTGAGACCAAAAGACGCATTTACATTTAGCGTACCAGCGTACCCTTTGTTGCCATGGAAACCCACTCAAAATTGACAGGTACGCTGGTACGCTGACCTAAAGTACGCTGTGTGTAATGACATCGCGAACACCCGAAATGGGCGTTTAAAAGCAAATCTAGTAAATCATCGCTGTACCTTTTCAATCCGATCAATCCAAGATGAGCAACTCGGACTCCAGGAAGCACTAGAATGCTCCAAGATGGGACGTACATGACAACAATAAAGAGTTTTCAAACATAAAGGATCAGTGAAATCAACCGTGATCCTGCTTATAAGACCTAAGGTTTTCATAGCTTTTCCTCATATTGCATTAATATTAGAAATGAAAGAAAGCTTAGAGTCCAAGTAAACGCCAAGATCACGGGCAGAAGGCACACGAGTAAGAAGCAAAGAGTTAAGGGAATAGTATAGGAATAGGAATAAATACCACAGGAGAGCGGGAGTGAGAAATAGACACTACAGAACACTTATCGGGACAAAGGGATAAGAAGGTGGCAGAACAACCAAGAGGAAAGGTTAGTAAGAAGGGATTGAAGATGTGAGATATCTCACGGAGAAGAAAGTACGTGATGAAAAATGTTTTCTGTGAATACGAAAAAAAGGTGTTGCGCGTTCGACTGCTGATTTGTAACTCTCAATTTTATTACATGTATTACATTCAATCCGATCTTCGTCCGTGTTTAACCTTCGTCCTTTCTAATCTATACTACCTAGTTCGTGACTTAAACTAATTGCTCTAGGGGTGATCGCGTAGTTCAAATCTTCTTCGTTAAGTTCCCAACATTCCGGCCACCAAAGAAAGTATTTCTTTAACTAAACTTAAGAAATTCAATTGTGGATTAACTATAATTCAAACTACCGATGGAATTCATTGAAATTTATAACCTAAACCTTAATGCATGTAACGAATTCCATTGCCCTAGATAATTTCGCAACTGTCCTAATGTCAACAGTTAGTGTGTGAGTGTACGTGTGTTTGTAGTGAGATTTTTGTTTACAATTCGTGGTTTTCTCGTGGTGCGTTGTGTCCCAGCTGATTGTCGTCTAATATGTTTGGATTTGGGAGAATTGCAATTCTAGCTGTTGCACGCACTATTTCCTTTCCGGCTCCTGTACGCAGTGTTACAACCCGAACAATTCCATCTTTACCTGGGTGTAGTTTCGACACTCTACCCATTGGCCAACATGTAGGTGGTATATTGTCTTCCCTGATAATGACTAGCTGTCCCTCTTTTAGGTCGATTGGTTTTGGAGAGATATGTTTCGCACGGGCCTGTAATTGCTGCAAATACTCGGTGTACCACCGTTCCCATATACACTGAAGGTGTTTTTGAACTAGCTCAAACTCTTTCAACCTATTTGATGGAATGTTTCTCCAATCAACCTGTGGTGGTGCTTTCATGTTTGAGCCTACCAAGAAATGACCCGGCGTCAGTGGTTCCATATCAGACGGTTCACTCGATAGTGGAACTAATGGTCGAGAATTGAGGCATTGCTCGACCTGTGCTAACAGCGTCAACCAGCCTTCCTGGGTGAGGCTCGCGGCTCCGATGGTGCGAATGATGTGATGCTTAGCTGACCGTACCGCTGCCTCCCATAGTCCACCGAAATGAGGCGCTCGTGGTGGAATGAACTTCCATTGGATCTCGTTGCTCGAGCACCAGATAGCGATGTCATCCCGATCTGCGTTTTTGCACTTCTCCATCTGGTACAACCGATGCAGCTCGTGTGCTGCCCCCTTGAAAGTGGTTGCATTGTCCGAATGGATATCAGCCACTTGACCCCGGCGAGCGATGAATCTTCGAAGTGCCGCTAAAAATGCAAGAGTGGTTAGATCGTTTACCAATTCAATGTGGACCGCCCTTGTAGAAAAGCATACGAAGATAGCGATGTATGCCTTGGTTGCACTTCGATTGCGGATAGATGACTTCAGCATGATGGGTCCGCAGTAGTCATCACCACACACTGAAAACGGCCTTGTTGGTGACACTCGTGACGTTGGTAGATCCGCTACAGCTTGTTTCAATAACACCGGTTTGGTTTTGAAACACTGGTTGCATCGATGAAAGACGGTCTTCGCAAGATTGCGGCCCCCAAGTATCCAGAACCGCTGACGAAGAGTGGCTAGCAGCAGTTGCGGTCCAGCATGCAACCAAGCGCGATGATACCATTGTGCCAGCAATGCAGTCAGTGGATGTTTCGACACTAACAGGATGGGATGTTTAGTCGAATCTGTGACCTGTGCGTTCCGAAGCCGGCCACCAACACGTAACGTTCCAGCTTGATCGATGAACGGCGACAACCATTTCAAGCGTGAGTGTCGCGGGATCTCTCTTCCACTCTTGATCTCGTGAAGATCCTCCGGAAACGAATCTCTCTGAGCTAATTGGCACAAACGTAGCTCAGCCTGAATAAGCTCATCCTTGGAGAGTGCAGGAACGAGTGCGATGAGATTCGAAAGTGATGCATGTTTTTTACCAATCACTGCCACCGATGATTCGTTACCCTTCAAACAACGAATGTAGCGCAGAACATATGCCATGGTTCGTCGTAGCTTCAGGTAAGTTGAAAACCGTGAAAACAAATTGCTACTAAAGTCGTCTGTTGAACATGTTGCAGCAACCAACGGTGTAGCCCTCTCTTCTTCATGGCAATCTATTTCATTCGTTGTAGGGTTGTTATCTTGCGGCCAATGTTCTTCCTTACTGCGTAACCAATGTGGACCGTGCCACCAACGATGCGATGAAAGCAGCTTATCCGGAAGTAGACCGCGAGACACATCATCTGCTGGGTTGTCCACACCAGGAAAGTGCCTCCAGCTTTTGATTCGTGTTTCCTGCTGGATTTGTGCCACCCTGTTGGCAAAAAATGGCTTCCAGCGACGAGGAGGTGAATTCAGCCAATGCAGTACCGTCATCGAATCAGTCCAACAGAAGGTGACGATAGGAGCATCTAGCGACTGAACTACCTTGCGGAACAACTGCGTAGCTAACCGTGCGGCGCAGAGTTCGAGTCTGGCGATAGAATGGGTATTCGCCAGAGACACCACCTTTGACTTTGCAGTCAACAGGTTTACAGAAATCCCGTGAGGATTTTCTGCCCGGAAATAACAGCATGCTCCGTAGGCTGCTTGAGAGGCGTCCGCAAACAAATGCAACTGAATGCGTGTTGTATGTTGAAGAAAGATGAACCGCGGAATGCGTATCTCGCACAGGGATAGTAACGAGGAGTGAAACTTGGCCCACTCTTCCTGAAGGTCCGATGGTAACTCACTGTCCCATTCCAGTGCGATCCCACTATCCTTGCGCGACCACAACTTCTGCATGAATAGTTTGGCAAGAACTATTGACGGGCTGAGCAATCCGAGTATGTCGAAAATTCTGGCGATATATGACAATACCAATCGCTTTGTCAATGATGAAGCAGCAGGAGGTAATTCGATGCGAAACCTTATCGTATCTTCGGCTGGCACCCAGATCAGTCCCAAGGTGGAAACAAATTGCGTTTTGTTCCATTCGTGTGAGGATTGCAACGCCAAATCTTCCGGATGGATTCCGTCGAGCGCCTTAGGATTGTTTGATGCCCACTTCTTCAGGACGAACCCCATGACAGTTGACAGTCGATAGCTTTGGTCGTGTCTCTTTACGGCTCCGCTGAAAAATAGTTAATTGTGCGTGTAAAACTACTCCCGGTCGTGATTTTCTTATAGCTTACCACAGCTTGCAAGCATACTGCTCGTATTTGTGTAACGTCTTTTGTTCCTGTTCCTTGAGTGTTGTTTATCCTCCAAGTTCGGTGCAACACTGCCGGTTGTTTGTTGTTTGTTTACACCGTGAGAGCAATGGCGCCCCTGTACTCGGCTTGTGCTACGGATGCTACTGTGGTGGACGAAACAACGCGCTGCTGTTTCTGCGCGGCGCTATTTCATAATAACTGCACGCTGATTCCGGATACCGTTCTGGTTAGCATCAATCCTCATCCGAATCTCCACTGGAGCTGTCCAACCTGCACCGAAGCCCTGGCTAGCCATCGTATTTCCTCAGCGTCGGAAGGAGGATTTCAGGCTGGCTTCCAGAGTGCTCTCAGCACTATCGTCGCGTCTCTCAAGGACGCTATTCTCCAGCCGCTCACCAGTGAGATACGCGCGCTGCTATCCCCGCTGAAACCCAGCAACACTCACGCAATGCACCGTCCGAATGCTATGCCGGGAGAATGTGGCTCTCCGCCGGTCCGTATACCGCTTTTGCAGGATTCTGGTAAACCGACATATGCCAGCATTGTGGGTCGTACTCCAGATTCTCGCCGGGTTGCAGTGTCTAGATGCAACAATGCTATGTCCCCTAACTTAGTGGCCACGCAGGAGCGCCTGCCACAAAGATTTTGGCTTCATCTCGTGGGAATCGCGCATCACATCACAGCTGAACAAGTGAGAACATCCGCAAGTCGTCGGCTTAACACCGATGACGTCATTGCTTTCTCTCTCCTAGCCCGAGGAGTCGATCCCGCGTCCCGTCGCTCACTATCGTTTAAAGTACGTATTCCAGAAGCGTGTCGTGCGATCGCTCTCTCTCCGTACACTTGGCCGGTAGGTGTGCGTGTGCGTGAATTCGTTCCCGTCGCTAAGTTGGAGCCGCGCAGGCGGCCACAGCCTCCATGCAACACTACCACTACACTCACAACTACGGATCCTCCCACCGCCAACGTATTACATCGTAGGGATACGCCTAATCTCGATTGCACACTGCTTCACGACAATACAATGTCAACATCGTCGCCGGGTTCAGCTCTTGATGCTACCGTCGTTAACAACATCACCTCTCCGCGCTCCTCTCTGGCTCCCGCTGCCCGGCCGAGCATGCGGCAAAGAGTACTAACTCGCAGCCCGCAGCAACAAACCCTCGATCAGTTCTTTCGTTAATGTCTACTACCAGAACGTCCGGGGGCTCCGTACCAAGCTCGACGAATTCCGACAGGCATTTACGGAGTCTGATTACAATATTTGTGTTCTTTCGGAAACCGGGCTGGATGAGTCCATTCCTTCATCCCTGCTGTTTAATGATGATTTTAACATCTTTCGGTGCGATCGAAATAGCCTCAATAGTAATCGATCTCGTGGTGGTGGGGTGCTTATCGCATGCTCCTCGAATCTCGCTGCCACGCCGCTCGCCACTCCATACTCGTCGTTGGAATCGGTATGGGTGCGCTTACATCAGAGCAATCGGCACTTATATTTAGGTGCCATCTACATTCCGCCCCACAGCAGCACATCTTCTTCAGTCGTCGATACGCTACATGATTGCATCGGCTTTGTCCTGGAGCGCATGACGCCTTCTGACAAAATAATTATCTTTGGCGACTTTAATATGCCATACATCTCGTGGCAGAATGAGCATTCTACCTCTAATGTTTTTGTACCGTTTTGTTTCAGACAGCGCGACTTGAAGTTCATCGACGGCATACACTTCAACAACCTGAAGCAATTGTCAGGTATATCGAATACGCAGGGACGTCAACTGGACCTTATATTTGGTAACTCGGCAGTCGCATCGGATTGTTGTCCTGTTCTCCGGGCTCCTCTACCATTGGTCGACGAAGACTCCTACCACCCTGCCATCGAGATGACCGTCCCTATCACTACTGGTCCATTAGGGAGGCCTTCCCTCTCCAGCGTGTCCCGTGAGCTGAACTTTAGGAAGCTTGACCGAGTAAAATTTGACCGACTGTTCAACGAAAAGGACTGGAGCTTCCTAGTGTCGTGTCCTACGATCGACGAGGCCGTTGCCAAATTTACGTCTGTTGTTTCGTCTTTCCTCTCCATCTGTTGTCCTTTTTGTACGTTACCTCCTAAACCATTGTGGTCTGATGCTCACTTACGTGCGCTAAAGGCAGATCTTAAACGTGCGCTTCGTGCTTACCGCTTGAATCGCTCCCTTCATCACTTACGCGTGTTCAAATACGCAGCATCAGCCTACCGTAGCTACAACAGGATCCGCCTACGCACTCATACCGCGCGCATCCAATCCCAACTCTATTCTAATCCTAAATCCTTTTGGCGTTTTGTAAATAGTCGTCGCGGCCACTCCGGCATTCCTCCTGTGATGACTATAGGCAATCGCTCCATATCCTCTCCCCTGGCAATTAGTAACTTGTTCGCGCATCACTTTGAAAGTGTTTTTGTAGACCCAACCAGCTCATCTGCGTCCCTCGGGCCTGGACTGGCGGGCGTTCCTCGCGATGCCATCAGCCTGAACTCCGTCATAATTGAGGAGCCCTTGGTACTCTCCGCACTCGCCCAGCTGAAGCGCTCCTTCTCTCCTGGTCCGGACGGCATACCCTCTTCGGTGCTGATCGACTCCAGGATGGCGTTTGCTCCCATATTGACGCGCCTCTTTAATAGGTCGCTTTGTATGGGAGTTTTTCAAACGCTTTGGAAAATGGCCTTTCTGATTCCGATCCTCAAGAAAGGATGCCGTTCTGCTCCTCCAACTATCGAGGGATCTCAATCCTATGTGCTGTGTCTAAAGTCCTCGAGTCTATCATCTACTCTTCTATCCTTCCTTTAGTACAACCGCTTATCCCTTCTTCCCAGCATGGCTTCATGCCTAGACGCTCCACCCTGTCGAACCTTATGTCTTTGATGCTCGACCTGTACCCGCATATGAGTGCGGGTAAACAGGTAGACGTCAT
>KZ063290.1:50472-64680 GCA_002091835.1 Anopheles maculatus
GACAAATTATCGTTTGAGCCGCATATCAATTCAGTCCTCGAGCGAGCTAGCAAGGTTTTGGGCCTCATCACCCGCATGGCGTCTGAGGTCCGTGATCCGCTGTGTTTGAGGGCGTTGTATTGCTGCTGGGTCCGTCCTATTTTGGACTATGCCAGCGTTGTTTGGTCTCCAGCAGGCGTCACCTCTATGGATAGGCTGGAGAGGGTACAGCGGAAGTTTACGAGAATCGCCATTAGACGCTTCCTAAACAACCCCAGTGCTGCTTCTCCTCCTTATCCAGTGCGGTGCCAATTGCTAGGCCTTATCGGGCTTAAAGAACGCCATGGTCATGCGCAAAAATTATTTATTGCCAACATCCTTCTATCCAACATTGACTGTCCTACTCTTCTTGCGGCAATTCCCCTTTATATCCCATCCTATTGCCTGCGTATCCGCAAACCTCTCCACATCCCTTCGCAACGCACGCGGTTCTCCCAAAGTGATCCTTGGGTGCGGGCGCTATCGGACTTTAACTCCGTAGGTGATTTGTTCGACCACAACATATCCTTTGCTGTTTTCTGTTCCCGTGTTCTGTGTACCTCTCCCTAATGTGTCTCGTCTTTCCTTGTGCCAAGTGACGCTATAGAATATTGTTGTATTGACGCTATCGAACCTTACATATTGACGCTATTGTACAACCCTTGAGGAAAACAATATTGAAATAAACTATGAAACTATGAAACTATGAAACCATGAAACCCAGCTGATTTCAACATCGCCGAAATTTGTTGCTGCATCTCGATAGCGTCTGATCATTCGCCTGTTCCTGTTAGCAGGTCGTCTACGTAGAAATCACGAAGCACCGGATTCATTGCACGTGGAAACTCCTCCTGTTGATCATACGCTATTTGCTGTAACGTGCGTGTGGCCAAGAATGGCGCAGATGCGGTACCATACGTTACAGTTTGCAGCTCGAAGGTATGTATCGGCTCTGAAGGATCTTCCCGGTATCGAATTCTCAAAAAGTTTCTATCTTTAGCGTGGTGACGAATTTGCCGGTACATCTTTTCAACGTCCGCTGTGATCGCAATCGAATGAGACCGAAATCGAAGCATGATTGTGTAAAGATCTTGCTGAACGACCGGACTAACCAGCAATGAGTCGTTCAACGAATAGCCCGAAGATGTTTTGCACGACACATCGAAAACCACACGGACCTTAGTCGACGTGCTCGATGCCTTTACAACAGCATGGTGTGGCAGATAATAGTGTGTCTCATCGATTGGCTCCGTGAGTCGTACCATATGGCCTAATCTCTCGTACTCAAGCATGAATGATGAATAAGCTTCTCTCATTACAGGATTACTCTTGAGTCGCCGTTCCATCGCCAGAAGACGACGATCTGCTATCTGCTTCGAGCTTCCTAAAATAATATTAGGATTAGATTTGTGTGGTAAGCTGACGACATACCTTCCAGAAGCATCCCGAGTTGTATTGGTCGTGAAATGGTTTTCACAGATGTCTTCTTCTACAGATAGAGTGGTCTCATCGTAGATGGTTTCTGTCTCCCAGAAGCGTGTCATGATTGCCTCCAATGGATCGCTTGTTGCAACGTGACAAATACGAGAGGGTTGAGACGACTGCGCTGAATTTCCTGCTACAACCCATCCAAATTGGGTTTCCACTAGCCATGGCCGACCCACGCCTAGTGACCGCTTGCGTCCAGTATCTTCTTCTTTCTTGGCCTAACGACCTCTTAAGGTCATGCCTGCCATTTCTGGCTTACTAGACTAATTCATACCGCATAGTTGGTTAGTCAATCCTCACTATGGGGGAACGGCCCAGATGAGACTTGAACCCCGGTCCTGCCGTGTGAAGACCGGCGCCGCTGTCGCATCACCACCGGGCCGCCCCAGTATGACCAGTATGAAGCTCCCAAAACGCTTCACCACCGATGACAACATCCACCTTGCCTGGGATGTGATATGTAGGATCAGCAAGCGTCAGATTCGGCATATTCCACGACGACACGTCGATTGGTGAAGACGGAATGTTTGCACATGGTGTTTCTAAGATGGTGAATTGATGGTGTGGTGAATTGATGATCGCGACGTTCGTGGTGATTGAGCCTTTCACCTGTTGTACTGCCTTCCCGATGCCGACAATAGGAACGTTCACCTTGTTGCGTTTAGTGCATAATTTGCGGGCCAATGCTTCCGACATGAAGTTTGGCATCGAACTCGAATCAAGAAGCGCCCTTGCCTCATGCTTCCGTCCATAGTCGTCCACGATGGAAATCAAAGCAGTTTCCAAAAACACCATTTCGTCTGCCTGAGCCGCCAACGTAACTTTCGGCTGCGGTGCGTGATGAAGTAGCGTATGATGACGCTCATGGCAAGACCGACACGAATAGTCCGATTTGCAAAACTGCACTTGATGAGACCTGCTTAGACAGTTCCAGCACAAACCTTTTATCTTCACTATTTCCCGCCGTTAATGCGTATCCTTGCTCAGGAATACCGGACAATTGCGTAACAGATGATATTCCGAACATTGTAACGGGCATTTCGCTTGTTGTGAGACAGGAGAACTGGACGGGTGTACTGCAGCTGCGCTGGTGATCGGCTTCCGTGATGCAGGAAAACGATGAGCGCCGGCCACCTTGGTCGGTGCAGTCTTTTCACAAGCGAAGCTTTTGCTCGATTTCAATATACGAATTCGATCTTGTAGGAAATCGATCACTTCACTGTACTTGTCCCGTTTGCAATGCACCGAATGTTTTTCCCAAGCCAGAATGGTTTCATTGTCGAGTTTCATCAGCAGCATATTGGACAGAGGCGTGTCCCAAGTGTTAACCGGTTCCTGTAGTTTCACCAAACCATTCACATGGCGCGTGAATTCGTCCACTAACGTCGTCAAACCGTCAACACTTTCTGTTTCCATTCCCGAAAGAAAATGTAGCCTCCGCCAGTACTCGCGAATTAACATCCGTGTATTGTCGTATCGCTTGAGAAGCGAAGCCCAAGTAACCGCATAATTTTCCGTCGTTAACGCCACATGTTCGAACGATACAGCCGCTTCGCCCTTTAAAGAAGAGAGCAGATACTGGAGCTTGGCGATGGCTGGTAAATCAGTTGAAGCATCGATCATTGCCACAAAACGATCGCGGAACGACAACCACTTTGTTGAATCCCCATCGAACGTTGGCAGTTCGATTTTTGGCAACCGAAGATTGGGTGCGTTTGGCCGTCCAAACGCGAGCGTAGAATTTGCCAAAAGTGTGGATTCGTGCGGGTTGGCGTCCTTCCGTTGATTCTCCCTGAAGAATGATTTCAGCCGCCGACACCGTTCTTCCATATCAATCCTGTCGTTGATACAGGATTGAATTGCCTCGCTGCTATCGTCGCACTCCTCCAACTTCGCTACCGCAGCGAAAAAATCGTGTCTATGCTGCTCCAGCCCTTCCAAAGCCTCCGGAATCTGGCTTATGTCGTCGCTGCTGAAGGACTGCATAAACCGCTCCAGCGATTTAATATTCTCCACCGCGATTAGTTTTTTATGCTGTGCAGCCTTGATTTTCTTGTCCATTTTTATCACTCACTTTCCGAACTCGCGTTAAAAAAAACGAACACCAAAATTAAACGAAAAAACCGACGCCGTGAATGTTTTGAACGATGGCGAAAACTCGACCGTTAAACCTGCCGTCAGGCGAATGAACTCGAACGCGCGAAATTTGAAATGACGCGAGTGATGACTTGCACCGTGCTCGTGATGCGGAGCGTACCGAATTTACCAATGCACTTGGTACCGAATTAACCGATGCTCTTGATGCAGAGTGAATAAAACACTTAACACACACGGATCCGGTTCGAAGGACCAAAAATGTGAGAAATCTCACGTGAAAGAAATTCCGTGCTGAAAAATGTTTTTCTTTGATTCCGAAAAAATGTCTTGCGCGTTCGACTGTCGATTTACAACACTCTAAATTTATTACATGTATTACATTTCAGTTCGTTCTTCATTCGTGTTCAACCTTCGTCCTTTCTAATCTATACTACCTAGTTCGTAACTTAAATAATTGATCTAGGGGTGATCGCGTAATTCATATTTGCTTCGTTAAGTTCCCAACACCCTTCTTAACACAGACTACAACCTACTGTCGAGAATTGTCAAACTTCGTCTTGATTCAATAATCAGGAAGTGGGGGATAATATCCACAGCGCAAAAATGTAGCAACAAACCTTGCAACGTTTTTCAAGCGGTGCTCTCTGTTAAGGAGCGGGTGGTTGATCTCAAGAATCAACGTAAGGGTGGTAAGCTCGTTTCCTTTGACCTTTCACAGGCCTTTGACAGGGTCAATAGAAGTTTTTTGTGACAAACTATGTTTTCTCTGGGCTTCAATCCAGGACTGGTGCGGCTTTTGCGAACAATTGGCGAACGATCCTCTTCCCGTATCATCGTGAATGGTAACCTTTCTCCTTCCTTTCCCATCCAACGCTCTGTCAGACAGGGCGATCCTCTATCCATGCACCTATTTATTCTCTACCTTAATCCGCTTATCACCAGATTAGAAAGTATTAGCTGTGATCAGGATGACCTGATCAACGCATATGCTTACGACATCTCGGTGGTGACAACCTCCCTTCCCAAACTCGAGGCAGTGAAAGCCGCTATAGAGGCGTTTGGTAGAACCGCTGGGGCGAAACTAAACGTCGAAAAAACTACCTGTTTGGACATTGGGCATATCACAGCAACCACCCCGATGCTTGTTCCCTGGTTACGGGAAGTAGAACGGCTTCGCCTGCTTGGCATATTGTTCACCAACAATATACGGGAGGCCATGGGGCATAACTGGGAAAACGTCATCCAACAGTTCCGTCACTTGGTCAGGCTGCATCGCGTTAGACACCTAAATTTGGCGCAGAAGGTGGTGCTTCTTAATACCTTTCTTCTGCCCAAGCTATGGTTTATTGCATCAGTGTGTGGCGCACGGTCAATGGACATAGATTTGGTCTCTAAAACGGTGCGTTCTTTCCTATGGGATGGATCTGGAGGGTTTCGAATCCCATTGCCCCAATTGGCTCTCCCACGCAGTCGAGGTGGGCTCAATCTCCGTGCCTTCGGACGGTGATCAGGCAGCTGGCATACCTTTCGGCAAATACTATCACGACGAAGGGATTACGACGAGTGATAATCGACAGACTTCCAGTTACCAAAGTGGCAATGGAGTCACCTTCCATTGACTGGCTAAGGGTTTGGAAAAACATGTCAAGCTTCAAATTAACATCCGCCCAACGCTCGATGCTATACCTGATGGCGCACAATAAGGTGCCGCACGGATTGCTGCTGAACAGGATGAATCGTTCGTCCTCAGCCTGCTCAGTTTGCTCCCGGACAGAGACTCTGGAGCACAGGTTTGTCCTGTGCTCTAGCGTAACTAGTGCCTGGAGCATACTGATGCAGGCAATAGAAGCCATCTTCCCAAACCATAACCTTAACTTCCCATCCCTTCTCTTACCTGTTTTAAGTCACATTACCATAAGTAAGAGGATTCCCATCCTACGTTTGTTTGCAAACTACATCATCCACATTGTTGGAAACAACAGTGCTGTGATTGATGAAAATATCCTTAGATGTTCATTGTAAAACCTGTACGTCGTCCTTACATGTATTGGGTAGAGATAGTTAGCAGTGAACAAAAGACACACAAGTTGAAGTTCGACACTATAACAGAAAAACTCTTTATTGAATCGCTCTCGATGTTCACACATTTCGTAGTTCGATCAGAATGGACGCGTTTTCTACTGCGCCATCATTTTACGTCAAAACAGTCAACTGTCATATATACTGTGGTAACGATTCATAATATATTATGGCACAGTTTTTGTATACATAACAACATGTACCCCACCATTCTCAACGTAAACTTGTGTTTTTATATTTGTTTTTTAAATAAACAATTTAAAAAACAAAGATATATTTTGATGAAAGAAATGTACGGGAACACTTGGAACGTTCATTTACCGTTAATTTACTCATAATTTACCGTCTGACCATTCCTCCAACGTCTCATCATTCCATTCCCCCTACCCGCGCCAACGAACGGCACGGTTTGACAGCCAAAACTGCTCGATTGGGTAAATTAACAGAACGCTGCCAGACTGGGCGTACCGGTTTCATATATACCGTTATCGAGCCCAAGTAAACACCTTCCAGCTGCATCTGAACACTGTTCAACTGTAGGTAAACACTTGACGTCCAACTAAACAGCTGCTGCCTAACTGAACTTCGTTCAAACGAAACTCCCAGTCTGGCAGCGTTCTGCTAATTTACCCAATCGAGCAGGTTTGGCTGTCAAACCGTGCCGTTCGTTGGCGCGGGTAGGGGGAATGGAATGATGAGACGTTGGAGGAATGGTCTTTGATGACGGGGACTGCGGATACAGGTACGAAATATATGGGGCAGGATAACAGGATTTCCCACCGGAATCCTGTTACTTGTTGCAGCCTTCTTTTTTCCGACGGACCGGTTGAATGAACTCGTCGAAACCCTTGGGTATAACCGGTCCGGGAAGTTTTGCTCTGATTGCATCCGCTGACCACTGGGAGGACCTACCAGGATGGATCGGGTTTTTTCGTCGGGTTCGGGGATTTTGCTGTGGGTTTCCTCAACGGATGGGTTTTTTGTTTGGAAAAATAAGCATTCGGGAAGTTTCGGGGAATAGGTTGCTTTACTGTTGCTAGCTCTGGATTCTGCTTTCGTTGAATTATGCAACCAATTCTATGTATAAAGTTTATGTTTTACAGATTATGGGTATTTTAAAGATTTTTTAATGCGAATTCATTTTTCACTGTTTTTAATATCAATATTCTGCATTAGAAGATAATATGGGGCGGCCCGGTGGTGTATACGATAGCGGCACCGGTCTTCATACGGCAGGAATCCTGGCGGACCGTCTCCCCGTACGCAGGACTGACTATCCAGCGACGGGTAAAACTTAGTCACAGAAAGCTAGCAATAGCTGGCAGGCCAAGACCTCACGAGGTTGTATTGCCAAGGAAGAAGAAGAAGAAGAAGAAGTAGCTTTTATATCCTTCTTCTCGTTTGACTACAATCTCCAGAATTCTTCAGTTACTTAGAGCTGTAACTTCAGTTACTTAGCATAGCTATTCGTTGAACGATTCGTGCTTCAAAGTTCGTGCACGAATCTCGAAGCGTATTAGAGAAGAAGAAGTTATCAGCCGTGTCCTTCATCGTGCATCTGATAGTGTTATTTGAAAACTATAACGCTTATCGTAACGCTGTTCAATTGCCAATTAAATGTTGGGTGCGCGGTGTCGTAGACGAAGTGATTATGGCAGGGGATGGACGGATCCGTCAAGCTTGGATCAGAACTAATAGTGGAAGATTCAAGAGAGCTACTAGCAATTTAGCTGTTCTGGAGATATGAAGAAGTAACACCAGTTAGGAGACAGGGACTGGGTTACGCGCCGGGGAATGTTAGAACACAAATTGCATGGGTTAACGAACATTTAGAATTTGACAGCTGGAACCTTACAAAGGTAGCGTAGGGTTCCGTTAGGGAAAGGTTCCGTCAGCACTGCCAACACTGCGGCACCAGGGGAAAGAGATTCATTCTGTTTGTAACGCGACGAGATTGTGGACTATTTTAGAATTTGTTAGAACGAATGCAAATAAAGAGTTTTGAAAAGGAAAAAGGCGTTCGTCAGTGGCGGTGCCGCAACAAGTGTTCAGATGCAGCTGACACGTGTTTAATTGGGCTCGAAAACGGTGTAATTTCGGTTCCTCTAGCCTTTCCGACCGTTTTCCATAGCTGAAATCACAAAATAATCAGTATTTTACGAGAAAATACGAATTTTATTCACCAGTAATACATACCGTTGAATGTAAACAGCAACACATTCATACCGCAGAATGTAAACAAACCAGATTGCGCCAAGATGGCGTCAAATATATCGATAAATTTTTCGAATTTATGGGTCCGAGAGCAATATATTGCTTTTGACAGGAGAGTAAACAGCAACACATACATACCGCAGAATGTAAACAAACCAGATTGCGCCAAGATGGCGTCAAATATATCTATAAATTTTTCGAATATATGGGTCCGAGAGCAATATATTGCTTTTGACAGGAGAATATATCAACCGAGCCGTTTGACCGATCAAAATTATGCATAATTTTGACTTTGCACACCGTCTGAACGTACAGTTACGAATGTCGTGTTGGGAAGCGTGTGCCAGGAACACGTGGTTTATGTGAGAGGTTAAGGGGGATCACAACTCACGCGACGGATTCTCCTAAATATCGCGGATGCCGTAGGCGGATTCCAAACGTAGCCTTTCTTACTCAGCTACTACCACTTAACACCAATCACTACAATTTTTCACACAAAAAACACCACTTTGTATTCACTGACCGGTTCCGAACGGCTGCGCCAATTATGTTAGTGTTGATCGCCGAGCGTCCAATCCGAAAAGAGAGCGATCTTTATTACTTCGGTTCGCTCGTACCCTGGCTTCGATCGTTGTGCCTAGGTTGCTACGTCTGTGCGCACGTTTATGGGTGATGGTCGAGGTGCTTACAGATGATAATCCCATCCCATAATTTTATATATAGTTACGTGTATCAAGACACACGTGTTCCACCTGATCGACCGATGCGACGACCGGCAAACCCGCTTACGCAGCAACAAACATCCGGCGATCGATACGACGACCAGCAAACTCGCTTACGCAGCAACGAACATCCGACGATCGAAGTGACGCCACGCAACTTGCCTACGCAGCAGCGAACATCCGGCACCGACTTGACGACAGGGAGTTGTGCTGACACAGCAGCGAACATCCGGCATCGACCAAGCCACCACGGGAATGCTGACCAAGCCGAACCCACGAATCGAACGCATTTATAATCAATTAATCGATAAGAGCGATTTAGTTTACTTCTAGTGACTCTGGATAGAGGACGCGCCTCTAGTGTAGAATAAAAATCATTTTTTAAAACTTACTCGATGCCGTCTAATCCATAATTGGCGCAGCCGTACGGAACTGTTAGAGTGAAAGTGTTGTGTAATAGTGGACAATTGCTGAAGTGAAAAAGTAATTAAAAGTGGTTCCCGCAAAAGTGCAGCAAGTGCAGCGCAAGTGCATCCGTGACACGAAGGAAGGAAGACTCCGTCACGCGATTTGTGGACCCCCCGCCTCACTCACACATTCATCGGGAGCACCCGTATCGTCTAACAGCGTCCAACCTCCCACACGACAACGGATTCGCGAAGGACAGGAAGGAAAATACGGTAAACCGGTTAAGTATAAAGTGTAATAAACGTGTATCCGTTACTCCGGAAGACGCACTACCAGATAGACGCCTTCTTAACCTGATCACCTTGGAATCCAGGGCTAAAACGCACTACAAAGATAGACGTTTTAGGTTGCCGCTTCTAATAGCGTAGAATACAACCATCGCCCTACAATCGCTAAAACGTGATTGTTGTTTTCTGTTGTGCATTGTTGATTTTTTTTTTTCAAATTTTTGGTCAAGAACGCACTACCAGATAGACGTTCTGATTGAATTCTATAGAGATTCATGCCAAAAATTAAATCAGCATTACGAAGAGCACGATCCCTGCTCAGCACAGAAAAGCCGGACAGTTCAGACTCAGAGGATAGCACAACCTCAGTCGAATCTAACGAACTCCTATCCCACATCCCATTGAAAGAAGAGCTACCAAATATCTCTTCACTGAAAATGGAACAGGAAGGAAAAACGAACGACATGCTTCAACAGCTGTTCGCTCAAATACAGAGCCTGACCACCACAATAAATAATGTAGTAACAAGGCAAAATGAATATGAACAAAGAGTGTCTAATAACACCATACCTCCCTTGCGCGAAGAAACGAATGGGCCACTGACCCAGATACGTGCGCATGGCGATCCATTTCGTATACCGGATCCCATTAAATCGTTACCTGTATTTAATGGAAATAAAAAACAGCTGAATAGTTGGCTCGATACCGCCGAAAGAACACTGAAATTGTTCGAAGGTATCACAACGCCGGAGATCTATGAAATTTATCTCACAGCGGTGTTGAATAAAATCGAAGGCCATGCCAAAGACATTCTTTGCACGAATGGCAACCCCGAAACTTTCCAAGATGTAAAAAACATCTTGACGTCAACTCTCGGCGACAAGCAAGAGTTATCGACATACAATTGTCAACTTTGGCACAATAAGATGGATGGTAACATTTTTAAACATTACCAGAAATCGAAAGAAATTGTGCAAAGTATCAAAACGCTAGCAAAACAGAAACCCAAATACAATGCCAATTGGGACGTCATAAATGACTTCATCGACGAGTACAGCTTAGCTGCTTACATCAGCGGTCTACAAAAGCCATACTTCGGTTATGCGCAAGCCGCTTGCCCCAAGAACATAGACGAAGCTTATGCTTTCCTATGCAAATTTGCTTCGCATGAAACCACGCGAAATTTGAGCCACAACGAAAAGACCCCTCCAACTTACCCGTTTCATAAGACTCATAACGGTTCAAAACCAAACACAACTTCTCATTTTAACCAAGAGAAGAGACCATTGACCAAGAACGATAAACCCTTCGAGAGAAATAGCCTCCAACAAAGAATGCCAAAACCAAGAAACGAACCCATGGAAGTTGACCCGACCATTAGAAGTCGTCTCACATTAAATAACCAGGAAACCGAAAACGAACCACAAGAGGAAAATTTTTACATGGATGGCGAAGAAGACCCAGAAACCTAAAACATGACTTTTTACCTTATTTAACTATTCGCAATAGCAATAGGGAAAATCTTAAAATTTTAATTGATACAGGAGCAAACAAGAACATTTTAAAACCAGGCATTTTGAAAGTCACCACGTTATTGAAAAACACTAGAATGAAATCGAATAACAAACTGGTTGACATCAAAGCAAAAGGAACAGCGAGATTGCTCGGTTCCGATTTCCCCCCAATAACCTTTTACGAACACGATTTTAATCCACACTTCGACGGATTAATTGGATCCGAAACACTATCGGAACTTAACGCAAAAATCAATTACAATCATGGCACCATACAATTAAAAAATAAAACAATTAAATTTTCAAAACATTTTCTAGAAAACAATTTAATAAACTCGATACAGGTAGAAGACCTTAAGAGAATTATCAGAACGAATCACCTATCCGATAATGAAGAAAAACTTCTTTTCGAGATAGTTCAGAAACATAACGGCGTAATTTTGAAGGAAAATCAAAGATTAACAGCCACCTTAAACGTCAAACATAAAATCACCACAGTACATGATAGGCCGGTTTATACGAAAACCTACAGATACCCTCATGCACATAAGGAAACCGTCAAAGAACACATAAAGGAAATGTTGGAAAACGGAATAATTGCACATTCTAACTCCCCATGGAACGCCCCTATTTGGATCGTACCGAAAAAATCGGACGCATCTGGCAAAAAAAAGTTTAGAGTCGTAATCGATTATAGAAAATTGAACGACATAACAATTGACGATAAATTTCCAATTCCACAGATCGAGGAAATTTTGGACAATTTGGGAAAATCTAACTATTTTTCTACCATCGATCTCAAGTCAGGTTTTCATCAAATAGAAATGGACAAAGAGTCACAAGCAAAAACCGCATTTAGCACAGACGTAGGTCATTACGAATTTTTAAGAATGCCATTCGGATTGAAAAACCCCCCCGCGACCTTTCAGAGAGCTATGAATGCTACTCTTGGTGACCTCATCGGGAAAATTTGCTATGTTTATCTCGACGACGTCATAGTTTTTGGAACAACATTAGAACAACACATACAGAACTTGGGAATAGTTTTGGAAAAATTAGAAACTGCAAATTTTAAAATACAACTAGACAAATGTGAATTCCTGAAGAAAAGTTGCGAATTTCTTGGACACATTATAACATCAGACGGAGTTAAGCCAAATCCAGAGAAGATTAAAAACATTCAATCTTGGAAAATTCCCACCACTGAAAAAGAAATAAAACAATTTTTAGGCTTATTAGGATATTATAGGAAATTCATCCGCGATTACGCCAAACTGACAAAACCAATGACAAAGTATTTGAAAAAAGATACGAAAGTGGACACGAACGACACTGATTATAAGAACGCCTTCGAAAAATGCAAGTCAATTTTGACATCCGACACGGTACTTACTTACCCCGATTTTTCAAAACCCTTCATACTGACCACAGACGCTTCTAATTACGCCCTTGGTTCAGTCCTATCACAAATGATAGATGGCAAAGATCGTCCCATCGCCTTTGCATCAAGAACATTAAATAAGCATGAAGAGAACTATTCAACGACTGAAAAAGAAGCCCTTGCAATTGTTTGGTCAATCAATAAATTTAAGCCATACTTATTTGGACACAAGTTTTTATTAATAACGGACCACAAACCACTAGTTTTCTTGAAAAATTCTTGCAAAAATACAAAACTAATTAGATGGCGACTTGAATTGGAAAACTATGACTACGACGTTCAATATCGCACTGGAAAAACTAACGTAGTAGCTGATGCCTTAAGCAGGAAAATCGAACTTAATCATTCCGAAACAGGTTCCTCAAACCTTTCCACAGTACATTCAGCTCAAAGTTCCGAAGAGCATTTCATTCATTGCACTGAGAGACCAGTCAACAACTTTAGAAATCAAATTATTTTCAGACATACTTCTTTTAACTCTACGATATTCGAAAATGTTTTTCCCAAATACAGAAGAGTAACTATTTGTTGCAATGATTATAATGAAAACAAAATCACAAATTTCATTAAAGAATTTTGGAATGGTAACCAAACAGCTATTTTAGCCCCTGACGATTTACTCGGATTGATTCAAAGCGCTTATCGCAAAAATTTTTCAAACTCTAAATCGCATCTCGTAATCACACAAAACATGGTAGAAGATGTTACATCCGAAGAACGACAAGACAGAATAATCCAAAAAGAACATGATAGAGCTCATAGAGGAATCCAGGAAGTAGAACAACAAATAAAACGATCATATTTTTTCCCGGAAATGGTAAAGAAAATAAGAAAATTTAACAACTCTTGTCAAATTTGCATGAAACACAAATATGAGAGAAAACCTTACAACATAAAAATAACGCCTAGGCCGATAGAACAAGCCCCATTTAATAGGATTCATATGGACATATTTGGCTTTGACAAATCTAATTACTTAACATTAATTTGTGCATTTTCAAAACATTTACAAGCTATCAAAATTAATACAAGAAATACAATCGATATACAGAATGCCTTAAGTCAGTATTTTGCTACTTATTGTACCCCAAATACTATAGTTTGCGATCACGAATGCTCATTCAAAAGCATACAGCTTAGAGATTTTCTTAGCAACCAAGGAATCAGAATAGAATTTGCATCATCTTCAGAATCAAACGGACAAATAGAGAGAGCACATAACACAATAATAGAGATGTTCAACACTAACAAACATAAATACACTAATATGAACTCAGACCAACTTATGCCGATAATCATATCATTATACAATAACACGATTAGTTCAAGTACAGGTTTCACACCTAACGAAATAATTTTTAATAGAACTGATTCAGTAGATCCAGATGACATCAACCGTCACAGACAAGGAATCTTTAACAAAGTTACCGAAACTCTAAAGAAAGTTCAGAGTAAAATGCAGAAATACAACCATGAAAAAGAAGATCCACCCAATATCGAAATAGGAAAGGAAATTTTTATCAAAAGAGGAGTAAGAAAGAAGCTAGACCCAAGATACAATTTAGCCATTTGCAAAGATGCTACTAACAAAATCGTCAAGATAAATAGAGATGTTAAGAGAAATAAAAACAAACTTAAAAGAATAAGATGAGATAAGATAACAAATTGAAATACCATATAAGTAGAAACTAGAGCGCAATTTTCTTACTGCATCTTACATTCTTCATTTATTCTACAGACAAAAACGCATCATGACGAAGGGAACACTCACTAAACTCATAATTTTCTCGTTGATAATTAAGCTGATCACGAGCAAAGACCTAGAAATAATCGGACTGCTAATTTACCCTTAATTTACCCCTAATTTACCCGGTAAATTAACGGTTATTTAAGAGTAATTTAACGAAATTTGTCTCACTGGGCTCAACATCGTTCAACCC
>KZ063291.1:0-56616 GCA_002091835.1 Anopheles maculatus
TTTATGTGTATGTATGTTGATCCGTCACTTTCAGTTGCACTTAGTTAACATTATGTTTTTTTTCTTCTGTTGATATTGTTTTGTAATTTCTGTCTACAATTCTTCGAACGACCAAATACAAGCAACAAACTTGCTACAACTGAACGTGTCTACTGTTTATTCTTGCGCTCTATGATGCTCTCTGTGGTATGTGTGTTCAGTAAACTGTATGCATTGCATGCTTGGATGTTTGTTTTTTTCTCTCACACTTCCTTGTTTCCATGGTATTTGTACCCTTATTAACAACGGTTTGCTTTGATTTAAAAACAAATGCTTCGCACTGCTGCGTCCAATGAGATTATTATCGCTTCAAAAGTGTGGAACTAATCAGCACGGACGAAACGGCGGCCAGTCCCGCCTTATACACCGGTGGCGTATTTATCCACACCGTGCGCAAAATCGACACCTTCGACGGTAGCACACTTTGAAACGATTCACGGGCGCACAGTTTCGTAAAGTATCGGCCCACATTGGGCCTACCTTTATCCGGTGCGCCCCAGAAACGATCCTCCAGCCCGAGTACGTACAATCGGTGCAGCAGCGTACCGAGACTGATGTCAACCATCGTGAACGTATCCGTACCAATCAGCCAACACGCTTCGATATCGATCGTTGCCAGGTACTGTTCCACACCGGTAAGAAACGCATCCAACGCATCTAACAGCTTGCAGTAGTATTCTTCACTCGCAATTATGTTTCGCTTACGATCGTGAAAGTCAGCTTTCTTTAGTAGCACCTCCGCAAAGGCAGGATATTCGGTGGCGTACGCACGAAGCCGTTCGGACAGTGTTTCCTCCCGGGCGAGAATCGTTTGACGGACGGGTAATACGAACGGAAACTTTGGACTACCGACGTGCTGCGGGTGAAGAAAAGATCCGATCGTGATCACACCGATCGGTAAGCTTTCGATCGTTTGTCGAAATTGGAGCAGCTGTTTATCCGTACCGGGCGGCATCCGAAGCGATTTGTCTAGAATCGTGTAGAAAGTGAAAAGGAAGAGAACAATGCTTTCAATCTTAGCTTACAAACAAGCGGCTTTCCATAAAACGACTTACGTTTAGGATAGTTTTCCTCCAGATAGTCTAGTATCCGGGTTGAACCGGGCACGATCAGCAACCCATTCTGCAACACCGGCAGCTCGGCACGTGGATTCAGCTCGAGAAACCATTCGGAAAAGTGCTCATCGTTCGTAACGTCGATATCGTACTTGGTGAACCGTATCCCTTTCTCGTGCAGTGCCTGTAGAACCTTAAAAACGACAACGGCAGACAGAAGATTACATGATCTTACACCGGTAACGATCGGAACTGCGTTATCTGCTTCGTAAGCGGTTTAAGTCATCAGATAACTCAGCGGTACCGTCATTAACACACAGAGAAAAAGAATGATCCGCTCTCCGTGTATAAACATGCTGCCGCCAAACCCGGCGATGCATGACCGATGATGACGGTGGTACGCACGTATATAGAGAGCACCACATGACCGGTTAAACACAACCGTACAAATAGTGCTGTTAGCTGAATCCCACGTCAAGCCAAGGTTAAGTGCAAGTGATGCCTTTTGAACTCTGGTGACTAATTTTAACAACCTTTCATTCCTATATTGTGCAATGGAAGATCTTCTAGTGAAGATCACTCTTATCGAAAAAAGCGTATCGTATTGCACATCTATCTTGTGCGCATTACGTAATTTTAATGGACGCGAAATGATGATAAAACTAGCACCGAGTGCATGGTAATACTTTGTATAGAAGAATAGGTTAGCTATTTTTGCGATTTAAAGTTTTAACCCAAAAAAAAGCGTTATACTTAAAAGAATAAGTAAACACACACATACATACCTTGTGGCAGTAGTAGCTGTATTGGTTGCAGTACAATATTAGCCCATCTCCGTTCGCTACACTTGGACGTTTGAATCGTTTTTCGAACATTCTTCTTCGCTCGTTCGCTGTTTACTGCAAATCTGCTATTCGCTTTTTCACGCCCCAAAATCACACACAGAACCTGATTGTCCGGCACCAAACAAATGCACTTTCCATACACTCACACGCACGCACGCATCAGCAGATCACATGCTTTTTCATCTCGGTCGATCGTCGTCGACCGCACGGTGCGCTTGGTTGGTTGCGTCGGCAAATCTGGATACACAACAAACAAGGCAACGTTTTGTACGCGCGATAAGTAGCCAACTGACTGACCGACTGAGTGATTGCGAAAAGGTGCGAGTACACTCTGCTGGCTGCGCTAACTACCCATCTGATTATGTGTGAGGCTGCAGCACTAGAGAGGTAAGCTTTTACCACCTTACACTTTACTACTCACTCTGACCAGCTGATGTGGCCTCATCGTTGCTCGCGCGTACGTGGTTTGTATCATCATTGCGATGATCATGCGAAGCGTAAAGTGGCTCCTGGCTTTTTTCCACTCGTCTACCGAGAATGAGAACCTACATAGATGTTCATTGTAGAGTTATGTTTTGCAGAGTGATTATGATCTTGCTGTATTACCATCAAAATTCATGGAAGAGTAAACCGAAGCAAATAGTGTGTGCGTTTGTGATAAACTCAAAAATAGACTCAAATTTTAGGAAATTTAAGGATTTTTGGTGCAATGTCCCAATATGGAGCAACCATGACCAACATAATCGATGAATTTCGTTTGAAGCTTTTGTTAAAAATGCCCATAGATCATGAGCTTTATCGTTCCACAACTTGCGATCAACGGTCCCGAGCATCCTTTTCTGAGCGGTAGATAGAAAATAAATTCCCAACATATCCTAGAGAACAACCATTATTAGGACGACCACGATCATTCTGCTGCCAGGACGAAAAAGCTGCTGATTTTGCTGGCTACAGGTTGAAAAAGATTGGACCCCTGTCATAATCCAATGTCAACAACGCATGAAATGACACCGGGTTTCTTAACGAGAACGGTTTCTGTGGTTTACAGAGAACACGAAAACACTTTAACTGCCTGCAACATTGCTACCACTTGAATGCCATTTCCACCACATCGCGATCGATCATCATTCATCTCACCTTTTCCCTGTTGTGTATCTCTCACATACGCTTTTCCACAGGGGAATGCTACCTCGAAGCGACGGAAAATGCTGGACAATAGACACCATCCTTCTGGTTGAGAACGCACACGACGCCGTACTAAAGGAAACAGTACTAGCTACGACGAGATGGTTGTATTTTTGATGCTAAACTATAACTAAGACCTGCTTAAATAAACTTCTGCTAACAGTAACACCATATAATAGTTTCTTTCTAATTTACGAAAGCGAGCACAAAACGAAGAAGCTTATTATTTTCAAAAATCCTGTCCAGATTCTTACATTTATTGTGAAATTCAATATAATATAGCGCGCGAATGGGGGAGCTGACCTCTGTTCAAATCTGTTGGCGTTTATATAGTTCACGCTTTTACCTAAAGCAATTGATAAACTCATCATTTCTCCGGGCTAAAGGAAATCCGGTTTTTAATGGAATAATACTATACTGCAACTCTCTCTAATGACGCCTTTCTATAATAATGTATTCGGTGTGGTGGTGTGCACACTATACGCGTTTCTCTGCCACGCAACAATCCATAAGTGATGAAAAGAAAAAGAAGCTTCTGTGGGTGTTTTATCTACAGTACATGTGTGCCTCTCTCTCTCTGCTACTTCAACCGGTTAAACATATACGTATGCAAGGCTGTAAATGTAAATTAAATATAGATTAAAAGTCTACACCTGTAAACGTATGGGGAACCATACTATAGCTGTGTTTTTGTATGAACTTGTGCGTGATCACGCTAAAATTATTTAAAATATTTCAACTATACACACTGTTACTCTCGTACGGATCATACAAAGCCCCCGTCTGCCTCTATAATTCTTCGCGTTTTAGGTTTTAAATATTTACATTTGAAATATGCCTCAACAAAACTCGGTGGAAAATTATACACACATGCAAAACAATTTATGCGTCTTCTTCTTTATGGGACGGTGGTCCTTAATATACCGAAAAGTAGACCTCTGAATAGCTGGGACCGGCCCACACACGTCCTCCACACGGGGCCCTTCTTCCCATCAACTTAACAACAGCTAAACATTATTTGTGTGTGTTTGAAAATCTCGTGGGATTGTTTTGGAATAAATATATAAATCTATATATATTCTCTCCCGTTCGATAATAATGGTTAATTATTCTCTTTTGTCCTCCTTTCCCCCCCACCGGAGGCCACAATTTACAAACAACAGGTTTTGTACATCGGGATATTGAATGTAGAAAAGATTTTAATAATTAAAATTAAATGACCAATCGTTTCGGTCGGCTATACACACGCACTCACCATACCTTACTCAGGCCCTCGCTTCTAGCCATTCTGTAGATAGTTGTACAGAATGGAGGTACAAGACTACGCCGTTGCGGTCACGGTCGATGTTCCCGGGCCAACAGCAGTGGCAGAAGGAAGCTCATCGCTAGCCGCCGTCGCCGTCACCACCACCGACTCATCGATACGATCGACGAGATGTTCGCGGAAATGTTTGATCTTTTGCACGAAGAACGATTCGAGGCTTTCGGCACACCGGTAGAAGGGCGATTCCTTCGGGTTGTAGTACCGACAGTTGTCGAATATTTTCGTCATGTCACCGATAAACTCGGACAGTGTTTGGTAGATTTTGCTATCGATTTTTGTTTCTATCTTTTGCAGATCTGCAATGGAAAATGAGAAATGGAGGTATGAGCATGGGAGCAAAATATCAATTCGCAATACATCAATACAGTAGCCACAGATTTTGTAAATGCAAACAAATGTTCGCGCCTGGTTGGCAGGCAATCCCCCCAACCCGGGTGAGCTTTAGGATAATGCCAAAGCTTTAGCTGAAGGCGAACCATTTTTTGACGGAAGTATTGATTAAACTTGTTGAATAAAACAAAACTTACCCATTGGTTCTTTAATCACACGATAATAGTCAGGCGCCTCGTTCGGATCGACCGGTTCCATAAATGGCCATGCACTTTTATGTTGCTATAATAAAGAAATGGCATACAATAAACATCACGGATGCGGATAGAAAAAACGGCGGAGGAGAACCGAGACAAGAAGAAGCGTGTTGTGGCTTACCTGTATTTGTTTGATGAGCTTTTTGAGATTTTCAAATTCCCTCAAGCTCAGTGGCTTCATGTTGGCAAAGTTGATCGCATTGTTCATGTGGCAGTTCGGACAGCTATACTCATCGATATTGTTCGCTTCGCACTGCAGTATACCAACGCACCGACCATGGAACCAATCCTGGCACTTATCACAGCAAATGTAAAACCTGCAACACACACACACACACATCGAACATGAGAATATGCGTTAGGAATGCGATACACAAACATTCTCGTGCCGAGAGATTCACACTTACTGAGATTCATCATACGGCTGCCGGCAGAGACAGTACAGCTCCTGCGTGTCCCGAGCATGCTTACATTCGCTGCAGATGTATTCGGTGATTTTCTTTGACTCTGCCTCACTTATACCGACACAATCGCCGTGGAACCAGTTATTGCACAGATCACAACCAACATAGAATCTGGAAAGAGAGAGAGCAAGGGCACGATATTAAACCAGATCTCGCTAGCGAATTGTGTTTCGATCATTACTTACTTCGAATCATCATACGGCGTCTGGCAGATGCAGTGCGTCTGTGCTTTACCGCTCTTTTTCGCACCGCCACCACCACGCTTCGTCTGTCCCGAGCTACGGCCGCCTGCCGATCGGGTGTTTCCACCACCTTTCGATCCAGCCGGTGAGCCATGTTTCTGACCTCCCCGTTTGCCACTGGCAGGCGTTCCGGAAGGAGTTTGATCTTTTGCCGCATTCGCTCCGCCAGCCGTTGTTCTATACGCGTACGTCGTAGTATAAGACAAAAGAAAACATCAATCAAAATGGTTTGCTTGGTAAATTCGTAGAACGTGCGCACGATCACACAGGACGAAACCAACCTTCTTCTGCTTGTGGTGGTTGTGGTTGATGTGGAGGAACTCTTATCCGTCGTTTGCTTCGAGCTACCACGACCGGGCGGCGGCAGCGTTTCACTATTCTCCGCCTGAAGATCGTCCACATTGGACGTAATCGGCTCGAACCCTGTAGGTTGTTGTTGCTGCTGCTGTGACTGTTGTTGGGAGGATGATGCTGTCGTGCCAGCCGTTGCCACCACCACTCCACCACCGGCTGCTGCTGCTGCTGCTGCTGTTGCTGCTGACGCCGCCCGGACATTCGTGGTGCAGCCGGAAGCCGACTGCAGCTCGACGGAGAGTTCCTTCTGTATCTGTACCTGCAATTCCTTTTCGAGATGAGATCGTTTCTTGAGAATGTCTTTCTTTAACTGTTCCTTGTGACGATTCAATTGTGCCTAGCGCAAAAGAACAATCACACACAGAAATAAGGATTTGTTTTTATTTTCGGTTCTTGATTTTTTTTTGTGTTGATGTGTAATGCTTCTGAGGGACGGAGGGACTCTTGCAACAAACGGAAGCAAATGATTAATAAATAAATATAATATAATTAAAATATAAAAAACGAAGAAAAACGAAGAAATCTGTTTCGCCACCGCGGCTGGTGCGATTGTGGGGAAGAAATAAATGATAATTAAATTAAAGATACAGCCGGGCACTATTAATGCTGCGCTGCCGAAGGATGATCTCGTTCAATCAAAGCTACAAAAAACGGCGGATATGGATGGGTAGGGAGGGAGGGAGGATGGCATGGCGGGATTCGGGAGAAAAATAGCCCCTAAAGGAAAGAAAATGTTCGATCCTTCCGATTCCGATTAGCAAGGGGAAGAGAATGATAGAGAGAGAGAGAGGTTGGAGAACGGTTAGCGGAAAACATACCTGCAATTTATTCTGCTTTTGCTGTGGACTCTGCTGTTGCTGCTGTTGCTGCTGCTGAGGCGAACCAGTAGTTGTACCGGTGGAACTAACAACAACATCACTGGTGGCCGCATTTTGCTTCCGTTTGTCCACGGTTCGATTGCGACCACTACCGGAAGCATGATCGGTGGTAGTAGTCGTTACAGCGGTTGGCGAATCATGAGTCTGACGATTTGGCGTCGTCGCTGCTGTTCTTCTTTTGCTCGGCGAACTACCATGGTTTTCGTTGTTGGAAAGTTTCCTCTCTCGGCTGGTAGTTCCGGGACTGAGGTGTGTAGTACCGCCCGCCGCAGCAGCAGCAGCACTCTTCGAGGGCCGAGAACGCTTTGGCGTGTCCATCTGCCAATCGTCATCGTCATCGTCGACGCGTGTATTGGTACGCTTGCGCGTACGGCTGCTGTTGCTGTGCGATTCGCTCCGATTCCCGCTCATGTTGCTGTAGTTGTGCTGCAGCGCAATCGTACGATCGCAACGATCTTCCGTTTTTGTGTTCTTTTCGTGGTAGCGCTGTAAGTTCAGCAGTTTTTCCTCTATTTCCGGGGAATTTCCTTGCTTGCGTGCATTGTTAATCACTAACACGAAAGAAATACAACAAACACAAATGGGTTTTTCATGTGCTTTTCCATAATGATCTTAAGATAATCAATAAAAAAGAGATACAAAATACTTACACTGTTGAATGTAATCCGGTGTAACAACGAAAGAATTCTTGCCCTCATTTCCCTCGTCCCCTTCCTGCTCCTTTCCCTCATTGGCTACATCCTTCAGGAGCTTTGCTGCTGCAGCTGTATCATCGGTCGACGACTCTACTTCGGCTGTTTGTACATTCTGCTGCTGTTGCAACCTTTGCTGTTGCTGCTGCTGCTGCTGCTTGTTCAGATTATTGCTCACCTTCTGGATCAGCTCCTTCTTAACGAGCGGGTTTATACCCGGCGTACTATTGGCACCGTTAATAACGATGTTCGAAATGATGCGCGGTTTCCCATTGTCAACAGCCGCCGAATTGTTATTGTTCGTGCCGGCGATTATCGGAAGTGGTACCGTCGCCACCGCCGTCGTCGTCACCGCCGTATTTACAACATCCTCTGACGATACCACAACCATTTCCGATCCTGGTTCCACTGCTGTGGTTGTTGTGGCGGTAATGTCCTATTTTAGTTTAACGAAAAGATAAAAAAACAGAACAAAACACAATTGTACGACCGCGGGTGTCGAGCAAAGTGTGAATCGTCGACACAGACGCACACACACGCACGGTGGTATAGTGGTGACGAGAAGAATGATTGTGTATTAGTAAAATATTCGGCCAAATTTGATACTTTTGACACACACACACACCCGCCGCCTTTTTGCTCACATTTTATCGCAAATGATTGCAATCAGCTACACAAACCGATCAGTGTTTGTGGGAGGAGAACACTGGCCGACCGACCGACCGACCACCAGCAACAGCAAAACAAGCCAAAATACAGGGCGACGACGAGTGCAGCGACCCCTAGCGCGCCCTGCACATTTTTGCACCTAGAGATATCATCGAGGAAGACCTTCTTTCTTTCAAACGCATACAATATATAAGAGCCCACCGATCTCCGACCATAATTACTTCTTTTTGCAATGAATTTGGAGAAAGTATTCTACTACTTTGCAAGCAAAAACGGAAGATGCAAACCACACACACATACACGAAAATCGCACTGTGTTGTTTCTTTTGCATCTTCCCATTATACTTCCTTCCACATATGATAACATATACGTTTATCGTGATTGCAGGAGAGAGAGAGAGAGACAGAGAGAAAGAGAGTGTGTGTTAAGATGTTCATCCAAACAAAGGACAAAGTGCGGAAATTGATAGGTGTACACACACACACAAAATACGGAAAGGTAGCCACAGCTTTGCCAATTGGAATTAGTTACACGCGATCCTTGGTGCTACAAACTGTTGTGTCCCTGGCGCAATCAATCTCTATCTCTCTTTACCCTTTTGCTTTCTTCGCCCTACACAATCGCGCCTCATTCAATTCAAGTTTTTTCAGCTTTACATGCTCGAAAACCGTCACCATAACACGATCGCGCCTCATTCAATTCAAGTTTTTTCAGCTTTACATGCTCGAAAACCGTCACCATAGTTCATCATCTGTTGTTTTAATATCTTCCTTTCACTGCTTTTGTCGTTGATTTCTTTTGGGAATAGGTTTTAGCAACTTAAACCATATTTTACTTACAGATGAAAAGAAATTCTATACAACTTGTAGCAAATTTGCGAGATTAAAGTGTACAATAATAGCAATAATAAATGTGTAAGGAAAATATATGACAAAAAAAAAGCTAACGAAAATTAAAAACGATGTGCAACAGGAATACGGCATTCAGGATTCCTAATGTACACACTTTCCTACTGAAGGTTACAGCTCCTGTTAGTAAAACTGTCCCTAAAGAAACACCCCGACCCTAATTCGAAAAGCTTTAGCACGTTCCTATCTTACATAGATTTCTAATCTAATAATTTGGGTTCTGTTTACTATCATTTACTTTCAAATCCTTTTGATGCTCTTTGATGAATTCTTTTTTCTATACATCGTTCGAAACCGAAACCGTGAAGAAAAATCCTTTATCCTCGTTTTTTTTTTAAATTTGTTTGTTGTAACAGAAACTGATGATGAATTAAAGATAAGGTTTGGTCGGAGATCGATGGAATGCAGGTTGTTCTTCTTCCTCGGATCATAGGTACAAAAAAAAACCGCTCTCTGTATCGTGTTGGTGTTTTTGCTTTTGCTTTGCCGGAGAGGAGTTTGTACTGATATTCACATTTGCGATCAAAAGGCGAGAGCACACACGCGCAGGAAACGACGCACACAAAAATGGGGAAAATGAGATATGGAAGCGGAAGTAGGAAATATAAATATATGTGTGGGAAAGAGAGAGAGTGTGAGAGAGAGAGAGAGCAAAGATTTTCTGGGTTTTTTTTCGACTTAAACAAAAATGTTATTTAAGAAACGCAAAAATAAACAAATAAACAATTCAAAATATGACAACTTAAGCTCTCTCGTCGACATAAAGTTTTGTTGTTATGATAAAAATGAAAACAGAACGAAAAAACAAAAATGCAAAACAAGAAAAACGACTCTTTTTGTAATCGCACCAGAGAACATAATAAATCAATAAAAGCATTATTATAGAAAGCTGTTTCAAACACAACACCATCATCACAAACATTGTGTGTAAAGTAAGGAGTAGTGGATGATAAAAATATAAAACATCATTATTGTAGTTCAACAAAATAACAAACAACACAGTGAAAGGTAACAACAAAAGAAAAACCGGGGAGTAAATTATGGTTGTAGTTAGATTAGAAGAAGAAACAACGAAAAAAAAACGGTACTCAATCAAACGGCAGTATGGCCCTTAGCTTAGGTTTAGCAATTTGGTGAAATTGTTCCTAGTTCTTAGTTCGTTCCGTTTGTTAATTTAGTGATTAGACAAAAGTGCTAAAATAATTGGAAGCTGCATCGATGTCCTGCCATTCTGTTGTCGTTTTGGACGTTAGAACAATTCAGTACACATTGAACGGAACGAGGCCATTCTTCACAGATTTGGCAGGGAATGTGTGAAAATAAATCGGGAGAACGGTGTGTGCCAGAAGAAGCGAGATCTGAGACGAAACCCTGCCCGCCAACGTTTAGCGCAGTCTGTTTTTAAGTGTCCGTTATTTTGCATTTTTAGCTTTTTCCTCTGCCTGAGTTCTTGTCCTGTGTTGCCCTGGGTCTTCTTTGTGTAAGTTCGAATTCGGTGCGAAACTGTGTGCGCGTTGTCTCACTTGTAAAGTGATTCTAATTTTCCTTCTAAATTTCTTTTGTTTTTGTTGCGGTTTTCGACTAAATCCGACAAACGCAGGCACCTCACACACAACATCATAATCATAATCTCGTCGCCCTACGCATATATCTGTACAAATCAATCGGTAACTTAAAGAAAGAGAGACAAGGATAAAGGAGAATTGCATTCCCGCATTCACATTAATGTCGCAGCATGTGGCTTCCTTTCTTCACTTTCTCGACCCGCCTCTTTCCGCTTTGTGGTAGGGGTAAGGTGAATAATATTATTAGAGGATTAGTATAAAGACATCACTTTCTCATTAACGTAAGTCCTTTTCGAATTTCAAGAGTGTGGTTTGCTACAACACGACACAATGTTGGTTGGTAGTATAGTAGTAGTAGTAGTAGTAGTAGTAATAGTAGGTATGGCTCGGAGACCGGTGTGCGGCGTGAATTAACAAAGATTTAATAATCACAAAGAAATAGGCAAACAAGGAAAACAAGGCTACACAAAATATAAAAAAACGAGAAAAAAGTATTTCTCTTTTTGTAAGAAACACAATTAAATTAAGTGTTGTTGAGACACAACATAAAAGAGCAAAAATTCATTATGTGATTTAGGATATTAACAAGCAATAGTACACACAGACACACACACACACGCACACACCGGAAATTATTTTTGTAAAATTGTTTTTTTTTGTTGTTGTTGCTGTTAATCTTGCTCAGATACATTTGTTTTATTATAATTTTTATTTCATTATTGATTACTCTCTCTCTGGGTTCGCGCGCCTTCAGAGTTTGCTGTTGTCAATTCATTTCCATTCATTAGTTTCTCCTAATTATCTTGTATCCGTCGTGTAATCAATTGCATATGACGATGTCTATATATTATCATCAGTTCTTCTACTACTATTCTTACATTAGTTCATGAAGAATATTGTATATGTTTGTTGTTTTGTTGTTGCTAATTTTTACACTACACCCACACATCCACACACACGTGCGTCTTTTTTGTGAGATAACAAAAAAAAACAACCGTATGTCGTCAATTCTACATTAATCTCCATCGTATCTCTGTGTTTTTCTGAAGTCAACTGGCCGTTCCCCCTTTAACGCAATTCCTTTCTTGCACGCGCATGCCGTGTGTGAGAGGGTTCTGTTGTGTATTAGATAAACTTACAAAACTTTCTCTTTCCAATTCTTTTCAGAGTTCTTTTTTTTAAGTTGATTCATTACAGAGATGCGCCTTTCTGCTTGTTATAGTAAGTAGAAATAGTTACCATGCTTTATAAAGTGTAAGGTGGCGCGCACTTATGCTTAGTACTAGGTATTATGTACAGTGTGTTGCTTAGGGCGGTTAAGTTTTGCTTATCGTACACAGAGGGAGAGATAGAGCGAAAGAGAGAGAGAGAGGGACATCTTTCCTTCTTGATTTTCCTTTAGCAATAAAGTAAATTATTTTCCTTTTTTCGTGATGGTTTTACAGGCCCATTTTGCCAGAAAAGAAGTTATGGATATTCTTCTTGACAGACAGGCCTAGGTTACGTCGCTTCATGTTAAGCATACAGGAGAGAACATTCAAATAAAGAATGGACTAAAAGCAAAGAAGAGGATAAATAATAAGCTACACGCCACGCCGCTAGTTCAAGTATGTTAATACAGTATCGGTATAGAAGAAAAAAAAACTCAAACCTTATTAAAGATAAATATTAACCTTCAGAGACGTCGAGTCATGTTTTAATGTTAAACGAGGCAAGATAAAAATATGTTTCTATTAGGTGGTTCTAAAGAAGGGCAATACGCGTCCCACTGATGTTCTAAATGGTGCTATTATTTTCCAAATAGGAATAAGAATCTCATCGAGTTCGAACTATCCTCTAATAACTGTGTATATTTTGTGTCATGGGTAAAACAGTACAAATTGGGATTATATCTAATTAAAAAAAACCCTACAAAAAGACATGTGAACGTTGCATTTTTGCACCGAGAGGAATGTACTTCTATCTTAAGAACAATCGCATAAAAAGATAATGCAATTTTTCTTCGTACCAAAACATCTTTTTTCTCTCTTAGTTTCGATGCAGTGGTTTGTGTTAGTGTTTGGTTTGGATAATGTGACCTGTATGTGTATAACCTATTAGTTGTTCCTCCCCTATTATTTCACCATCAGTGTCCTGTGAACGGATGCAATCTTATGCCTTTAATCTTATAAATTGATCTCTGTTGGTAGTACGCTCGAGAAGCGGTTCGTGTTTATATAGTTGGAACTACAACACAGACCATCTGCTGGGTTTTTGGTCGTTGCATCAGTAATGCATCACAGAAACCTTCACCGTGTGTGGGGGGAGAGTTGGGGGCTGGATCGTGGTAGGACCACCTTCATTCGAAGCGATGGTACAAAAGCCGAGAAGTACAGCCGGCGACAATAACAGAATTTCAAACCAATAAATGTTCACTTAATCATACAATTGATAATTTGCACTCCCTGGGCCTTTTCTATCGTTCATCTGGGGCTTGATGACTTCGCTATGTTTATCCAGCTTTGTTTTAAGTACGCAGACGAGGTTTGTCCACTTCGTATCATTTCTGTCTATGTAGTGGTGTCTGTAGGCGCGTTGCTCTATTCACTGATGGACAAGTATACACGAGGACCACAAAGATGTGTATTGTTGGCCTTTTTGTAACTTGGTTATTATATTTTCGTCATAAAATGACTTCAATATCCAGTCACCATAAAGATATATAGCAAATGGGGTGTCCCGTTAAGACACAAATCTTAAGGAGGGTCCACCTCTAAGGCATAACATAACATAACAGTGCTCGGCTATGCATTTTGACAGATAAATCTGCCGCAACAAGTGTGGACGCACCACCTCTCCCTCTTGCCGAATGTGCGTGTTGTTATGTGTTATGATTTTTAAAGTATTATGTTGATAAACGCGCCAACACTTAGTTTGCTATCTGAAAAACTGAACAGGAACGGGAAAACACAAAAAGAAAAGTACTAGACTGCTCGAATCATAAATAAATTCGAGCATAACATTTGTTATGCCATAACAAAACGCGATAGTTCTGGGTTTGTGTTTTGTTATGGTATACGGGGCTGATTTGTTGTGTTATACGCGTATACCATAACAACTGTTCTACAGTGTGGGCCGGCTTTTACAAAACACAACAGCAGACGGTCATGTTGTGGTCAATTAAATAAAGTAATTGTACGCATTAAAGGCATTGAAAACATTATATGGGCTATGGAACAAAATGGTACAATAAAACAAAATTGAAGTCTTTACAGGGGACTCTTCTTCTTTCTTGGCCTAACGACCTCTTTTACTCTTAGGTCATATGCCTACCATTTTTGGGCTTACTAGATTGATTGTTACCGCATAGTTGGATAGTCAGTCCTCACTATGGGAGAACGGCCCCAAATGAGACTTGAACCCCGGTCCCTGCCGTGTGAAGACCGGCGCCGCTGTCGCATCTACCACCGGGTCGCCCCTTTGTAGGGGATTTATGATGTTCAAAAACTGCCATTATATGCTGGTTGTCTTGGCTGTCTTCCACGGTAAAGCTAACAAACTGAATAGCAAATAGTATTCTACAAACTCAGGTATTAGAAAAGACCTTTTTGAAGCTCACCAAAAAACGGAGAACCATTTGCGCAGGTGGTTAATAATCGATATTTGGCAAAAATAAGAGACGTTGGCATTTAATACTGACATTTGGAACAGTGTAGAATTTACAAACAAAATTAGGCGTTTGTGTAGCAAAGAAAACATCTTGTAGAGTTCCTAATAAGCGTACCTATGATCTTAACAATCAATTGATCGAGCAAAGCTATTGCCAAAAACGTTCCTTCTGGTGGCTTTATCGCCGTGAAACGTAGATCCGGTTGTCAGCATATCCTAATAGTAGGGTTTGCTGATTCACCAAAATAAACAACCCAACCAGCAGAAGCGCTCAATGAATCAATAAATCGCCAAACCAGATTTGAACCTAGTTGGGTTTCAATAAAAATATTTATGTTGTCTTTTATCATTCCGTGTCTACTCTCTACCGCTCTCTAAACTTTTTTAAACTAACAATCTCTGTTTTGTACCCTCTATTAAGTATCAAGAACCATCCCATTCTATTGCCTTTTTCAATGAAGAATAATACTAAACTAAACGAACCAATATAAATAAGGGCGTAGATTGCAAAAACACTGGGAATGAATGTATGGGGGGGGGCGTGGTACACATTCTATTATGAAATACATTTTATCATACTAAACTAAACGAACCCAAATAAAAAAAGGGGTAGATTTCAAAAAAACTGGGGAAGAAAGTATGGGGGGGGGCGTGGTACACATTCTATTATGAAATACATTTTATCGAAAGGCGTTTCGTTTTTATATTTACGCGTGTGTATTGCAAAAGGATCGTGTCGTGAATTCACAGGTGTTTTTTACAGTAACAAAACTGCACTATCATATATAAAATACTAATTATTGCATTAGCGACAAATTTGATCGTTTAATAGGTTGTTAGTTTTCCTTAAGTTTCCAATCCAAACTTCTTCCCTAAACAGACGTACACACGTTCTTAGATTTGCAATACCAAACAATCATCCCTGAACAAGCAATCGTGTACACGTGTGATTCAGCAGTAAATGTCTTAATTAATCCGGGTTAGGTTAAACATACATAAAAAAAAACACAACACAATTAAAACTTAAGCCCTTCACTATATAAACAATCTTGTAGCGCTCTTGGTCTTACATTTTTAATATTTAGTCAGAGCGTGTTGGTTACGAAGCCAAGAGCTCGCTCATGGGTTGGCAGGCAGGGGGGGCGCGGGCAATATTCGTATTATCGTAAAAGATTTGTCAAGCTTGTAAAATGTTAAGTAATAAACGACATAAACTTAAACGTAAAACCACATACAGGACACCCTAATCTATCAAAACCTGAGGGGGGTTCGCGCGTTTTTTGGTAAGCAACACGCACCCACACACACTCACACACACACACACACGCTCCTTCTTCCCTTGGAATGTACGCTGGGCGTGGTGTGTGGTGTTCGGTGTGATAAAGATTATGATTTAGCTCCTCTTGCTTTTGTATCGTCTGCATCGTGTCTTTGCTTTGCGCGCATTTCCACCACAGCCCCCCAACACGCACACACGCGCACAGCAAGAATGTTAGGTTATGAATCATAATTCACGAGGGGTGACGTAAATGGGGGTGTAGTAGCAGTAGCACATAGGGGAGGGCTAGAGAGCATGAAATGATGGGGAGGGAAGAAGCGGGCCTTTAAAGCCCCTAAAAACGACTTACTTGGTGGTGTATCTGTATCGGCGTCCCAGCAGGATCGTGCTTTATTTGCACCGGCGTCAACGGTGGCGGTTGGCTGGCAGCGACTGCACCGGCGGCGTTTGCTATCGTGTTTTGGGCCGGTTGTATGGCGAGATAGATTTTCGTCGGACCAATCATGCTACCCTGCCGACCGTTTGATTCTTGTACTGTACGAGGTATGATGAGACAAATAAAAATGGGAAAATTAACAACCGACTAGTGTTGGACAAATTGAAGCAGATGCCGGAGTCGGAACGATCCGATTCCAGCAGCTGGCGGATTAACTTCGGATCGACTCCGGATCGACGCCGGATCGACTCCCGATCACTCCGGAGTCAACCGGAGTCGATCGGAGTACTCCGGAGTGGATAAAGCTCCGGAGTGATCCGGAGTGCTCCGGAGTGGATGAAGCTAAGGAGCGATCCGGAGTGCTCCGGAGTAGTGTGGGGTAAAGTGCTACTGTGCGCACACCTAGCAAGCGAATGCGCACAGCACACCAAATTTTGCCACTTTACCCAACACTACTCCGGAGTGGATGAAGCTCCGTAGTACTCCTACGGAGATTCTATCGGATTTGGAGTCGGTTTTCAACATGTGAGTTCGGAGTGGATTCGTGAATCCACTCCCGATTTCCCATCACTACAACCGACGATCGATGGAAATATGCAACCGTGTGCACTTACCTCGAAGCAGCTGCTGTTTGACTTGCTGCTGTACGAGTGCCGTCTGCTGTGGTGTAAAATCGCTGCCCTGTAGTCCTTGCAGCACAATCCGCGGTCCCTGCCCGGTATGCACTACCTGTGCCGTTACACATTTGATTACCGTTCCGGGTGGTTGCCCTTGTAGTAGCGACTGTTCCACTGAATTGCTTATTTGTTGTTGCTGCTGCTGCTGCTGCTGCTGAATGACGGCATTATTCATGTCCGTGGTTGTTTGCTGCAGTACTTGCTGCACGGCAGGCTGAATGATTTGCTGCTGCTGAATCAATTGCTGCTGCTGTTGTTGCTGCTGCTGCTGCTGCTGCTGTTGCTGTTGTGCCAATTGCTGCTGTAGCTGTTGCTGCTGTGCTTGGGCAGGATCGGTTAGATTGGCGACAGGAATAATTTGCGACGTACCGTTCGGTTGCGCCTTGATGTGCGCCACCACTTGAGCCTGATTGTTGCTGATCGGTCGCAACAGTACCTGTTGCCCATTAACGTTAGCCAGTTGCAGCTTCCCGCTGGACAGCTGCTGTGCCAAACTTTGCACCTGACTGATCGCCACGGTTTGTTGCTGTGGTTGAGAGGTTGTCGCCACGGTCTGCATACCGGCCGGCTGCTGTATCTGAATTTGTATTTGCTGTGTTTGCTGTTGCTGTTGCTGCTGCTGCTGCTGCGGTTGAATGGTCGCAGTCGCAACGGTCGGCTGTGCAGCCGTCACAATTTGTTGTACTTTTTGGATTTGTTGCATCGTCCCGGTCGTCGTCAGCTGGCCACCGGCCATCGACACAACGGTCGGTTGCGTTTGTAGCTGCAGCGGTGTATTGTTGACGATCTTCTGCCCACTGTTTAGAATGATGCGCTGCCCACCGATCATGATCTGCTGTCCCGGGGAGGCCACAATTTGCTGCACCATCTTCTGACCGCCATGATTGATAATGATCTGTTGCGGCGTTCCACCAACGCTGCCCGCATTTTGGATCAATATTTGTTTGGTAACCGTCGGCTGACCGGGCGTGGTGGCCAGCAGCACCTTTTGCGTTGCCATTGGCGATTGGGCGGTGCTTGAGGCGGCTGCCGCAGCTGCTGCAGCTGCTGCTGCCGTCGGTTCAACGATCACCTTCTGACCGCCCTGCACCTGCGTACCTTGGAGTAGCTGCTGCAGGTTCGACTGTGTCACCACTTTCTGCACCGGGGTCGAGGTGGCCAGCAACTGATGGCCACTGCTGGTGATGACCTTCTGCAGTGTGCTCTGGTTGTTGATCAGTATTTTCTGCGGTGTGGACGTAACGAGCTGCTGTACATTTTGCACGGTTGTCGTTGCGTTTGAAGTTTGTACCTTCGGGTGGTGAATATAAAAGAGAAGAATAACAGTCATAAGGAAACTCATTTGTTTTCCACACACGCACACACACACTGCGTATTGCATACCTTGTGCACGAGTTGACGCTGTACCACCTGTTTCACTGGTTGGGGGGATGCCGCACCCGCGGGAGTCGTCGTTACATTGCGCATCAACACTCCCTTGTTCAGTATGTGTGGTGCTGCGGGGGTTGATGGCGTGCTGGTCTCAGCACTCGTTACCGTCGATGTGGCCGTGGAGGAGTTGGGCGTTCCTGTTTGACCGACCTTCACAATCTTCTGACCGATCTTTGTAATCATTTGCTTGGGAGCTGCGAGAATGCAAAAAAGAAACATTTTTTAAAAGGTAAATTTACATACTTGCGTACATTGACTTATATCGAACGTTTATAATCTACAAGCTATTCGTTAAAATTCAGTACTTTTACATGTTCTGTTGTCCTTATGCAATGGTTACATTATGGACAGTGAACTTTAGAGAACACTCACAGTTAGGATTGCTGCTCAGCACATGCAGTTTACCGTCCGGAGTTTGAATCAGCTGCTGGCCCGGGTTCAAACCGCGCACGCTCACTTTACCATCTGGCCCACGAATGATTTGAACCTTCTGCGGACCATCCGGTTTCGATGTTCCGGCCGGTTGCTGCTGCTGCTGCTGCTGCTGACTGGCGGCGGAGGCGGCCGACTGGGAAGTCGTAACATTCTGCTGGATGACTTTCGTTGTACCGTCCGCATTCTTCACTATAATCTTGCGCTGAATTATGCCCGTGGCTTTAGGAGTGGCGCCACCTTCTGCAAAAAAAACACACACACACACACAAAACACAAAAGCCCATTACTTTAAGAAAACCATCGTTTCACCCTCAATTAATATCGAACGTACCTTGCTTCAGCTCCATCGCTCGCTTTTGATTGTGTGCTGCCCGCTGTATGCGCAACTGTTGCTCCATCTTTTCATTAATTTCATCGCGCGATACTTTACTGCTAGCCGAGCCGCCGGACGATTTGTTACTGTTCGCCGTACCGCCGCCCGGTGAAGCGGTCGCCGACGATGAATCGTGCAGGCGATTGTTCACCGGCAGCTTGCCGGTACTGTTTCGCGTGACCGGTTGGGCGGCAGAGGCCGCCACAAGCTTTTCCTGCTTTTCGCCGTACAGCTTGATCTCCCACAGCTCCAGCTTGTCCTCGTCGATCCATTCTTCCGACACCTGCGGTTCCGTTTGCTGGGGCGATTCGGCACGCTTGCGTTTGCGCAATCCCGACCGAATGGATTGAACTTCTGCTGTTAACCCGGAGGAAACCAATGTTACGCTATTACTGGAGCCCTTTTAGCAACTCGAATGCTCGAATGTAAACCACTTACCTCGTACAGTTTTTGGCAATTCCAGCGGAATGACCACCTTCCGCCGGAGGTACTGCAACCGTTCGTTGAACATACCGACGTGCCGGTGGCGCAGCAGCTCGAGCGACATTATTTCCGACTCGGTAGTCACCTGCTGCTTCCCGTCAGCCGTCGCCGGCTTCATCGCCATATCGTCCCAGCGCAGGCACGTCCAAAGAATGCGCAACTGCAGCCCTACCGCTGCCAGCGACGAAAGATTAACGCTCCGATACAGCCAGCACGTTTTGAAGAGCGAGCCACACGGAAGTGTTTGCTTTGGCAAGGTGGTGAAAGCCTCCGACCGGCAAACGACCGCCATGCTTTGCCAGCTTGAGCAGTTCACCCCGTGGCAGTACCATTATCGACGATACGCCCGGTTTCTTCGTGCGGAAATAATTGACCACCGGGTAGCGAGGTTTGCCATTGCCCAGGATAGGAATGCGCACATCCGCTTTCGGCTTTGCATCACCACCAGCAGCAGCAGCAGCCGATTTCACTGCCGGCGGGAGAGTTTTCTTGAGATACAGCTTGCCCTTCGTACTGGTGACCGAATACACGCGTACACTGCCGTCGGGTGCTTCTTCCTTCTCTTCTGTTTCGTCCTTTTTCGTACTACGCGAAGGTAGCGCAAAGCGACGGTTCGGTCGCCGCGGAACCATCAGCTCTAGCTTGCTGCCCTCCGTCAGACCGAGCTCTTCCTTTGGCTTGGGTGGTGTTGCTGTGGCGGAATGTTCCTTCGGCACGGCAGCGGCGTTTGCTTCTTCGCTCGCTTTCGTTGCCGCCAGCCGTGATGAACGACCTCGGCCACGTGTTACGCGCGTTCCATCCCCGACGGAAACTTCCGACGACAGTGAGTTGGAGTTGGAATTTTCATTCAACGGTGTAACGCCGCTGATATCGCCAACAACATCGTCTTCCACCACGTCCATCGGTGGTTTCGCGTCCTCGATCATCGGGGTCGTCGTTACGTCGAGCAGCGCCGCCGTATTGGTGCTATCGAGTGCACTATCTTCGCTGCTGCAGACGACTTCCTCCTTTACCACGTCGTCACAATCCATGATGGTAGCGGGTGGACCATCTGCCGCGCCGGTAACTTCGTCCAGTGTCTCTTGCTTTACCGTCACACCGGCCGATTCCTGTTTCGGGGCAACGTTTGCCGTCAGTTTGGCCAGCAGCGCTTCATCGTACTCCGCAAGCGTTCGTTTCGATCGCTCCAAATCGTCGTTGAGCGATTTGAACAGATTGACCGAAAAGTTGGTGAGCAAATTTTCAAAGCTCTCCTTTTTCGCTTCGGTCAGCTTCTGCTCCAGGATCGATTTCGAAGCATTCGCTGCACCGGTTACTCCGCCGGCAACCGATTGCACCGCGCTGTTGTGTTGAATCTCCATCAACTGCATTTGCTTAAGCAGCGCAAACAGTTTCGCCCGCAATGCTACCCGCTGGCGACACAACGACGAATAGCAGCAGCCGGACGTCGTCGTCGTAGGGGATGATGCCGTGCTGCAGGCGATCGAATAGCACGGATTGCGAGCGGCGGCACGATTTGCGTAGTGATACCGTACACGCAACTCTTGCGCCTGATTGACCAACGCCTGCAACCTTTCCCGGTACTGCCGGTTGCGCAGATGCTGCTGGTAAGCGGTAACGTGCGGTTTTATGGTAACTGTACCGACCTGTCCCGCCTGCGTTGCCCGACTGTTGACGATCCGTTGCAGCTGCTTCTCGATACATTCGCTGGGCGGCAGCACACGCACCGTGATGACGGTCGTATTGCTCGGCGCACTGTCCGCCTTCGAAACTACGGCCGGTTCTTCGCCCAACCCTTCGTCCTGCCGCTCCTTGGCGAGCTTAATGCGTTGCTCTTCGGCATCGCGCAAATTAAGGCGACGCTGCAGCAATCCTTCAAGCAGCGGACACTTGCGACCCACCTTCGGGTACAGTATGCGACCTTGCGGTGTCGAAAGGGCACGGGAAACATCAATTTCCGTGCTGTACTGTTGCGGCACTTCGAACGTTTCGATTTGATTGATTTTCTGCAGCAGCTTGTCGTTCAGCGAATCGATATCGGTTAGGAAATCGACGGCAACCGGCTTCCGGCCGGCCTGCGTCGGTCGCCGACTGTTAACGAACGCTTCGTACGATCGCCAGTCTAGCTTCTGTACCTTGCGCTCGTGCGTTTCGGGCACCAGCACCGGCAGCACAATGTGTGCCGCCTCGTTCGTTGTGCGCCCGGGCGTTTGCTTCCTTCGCCGGCCCGTCCCCATCCACACCCAATCCCACTGGCCGTGGATGCGGTACTCTTCGCCCTTCTGCTTCCACACCTGATGCTTCAGACCGAGCGAATACTTAACGAAGTTCACCGCCGTCCGGTTACGCTCTTCGTTCACGCTTTTCGCGCTTCTCGAGCTTCTTCTTTTCCTCGCGCTCGGCCAACGTGATGCGGTACATCTTCGTGTGCCCTAGCTGCTCGTGCCATACGCTCGCAAACACCACACCGCGCAGACACGTCTGGAACATGCACAGGGCCCGTGCAAACTCGTTCGGCGTGGTGCATACCCCGATCGCATTGATCCACACCTTGCGCAGACGGTTCCAGTTGTGGTGCATGAACGGTGTGACGATCGCCTGCTCCAGCGCCAGCAACGTCTGCCGGATGGTCGTGATGATTTGCTGCTGGGTGGCGTACAGCCCACCGCCCAGCCATTTAAACTCCGACACTGGCGTGAGTGAAAATTTGTGCGACAGATGGCGCTTCTTGTCGCGTTCCTCGTTGCGCTGTGGTTTATTTAGCGCGATCGGATGCACCGCGTACTGGTTGACGTAATTTTTGTGTCCATTCTCCATGCCCAGCTTGAAGTAGAGCGTCCCATTCGATAGCTGCGTTACCTTCTGGCGCGTTAACCGATCGATACTGTCGGTGGTCGTGTTTGAAGAGACAGCCGCGCTCGTCACAGCACTCGCTGGTTCATCCTTTGGATTTTTCTTCTTCAATTCATCAAGATTAAAAGTGCGTGGGGTGAGTGATCCCGTTTTCGATCGCGTTACATGTTTGCTGCCACCACCACCACCACCATTCAGCTGCTGAGCTTCACCACCGTCTTCCTCTTTCACCACGATAACATGCACAGGGCCCGTGCAAACTCGTTCGGCGTGGTGCATACCCCGATCGCATTGATCCACACCTTGCGCAGACGGTTCCAGTTGTGGTGCATGAACGGTGTGACGATCGCCTGCTCCAGCGCCAGCAACGTTTGCCGGATGGTCGTGATGATTTGCTGCTGGGTGGCGTACAGCCCACCGCCCAGCCATTTAAACTCCGACACTGGCGTGAGTGAAAATTTGTGCGACAGATGGCGCTTCTTGTCGCGTTCCTCGTTGCGCTGCGGTTTATTTAGCGCGATCGGATGCACCGCGTACTGGTTGACGTAATTTTTGTGTCCATTCTCCATGCCCAGCTTGAAGTAGAGCGTCCCATTGGTTAGCTGCGTTACCTTCTGGCGCGTTAGCCGATCGATACTGTCGGTGGTCGTGTTTGAAGAGACAGCCGCGCTCGTCACAGCACTCGCTGGTTCATCCTTTGGATTTTTCTTCTTCAATTCATCAAGATTAAAAGTGCGTGGGGTGAGTGATCCCGTTTTCGATCGCGTTACATGTTTGCTGCCACCACCACCACCACCATTCAGCTGCTGAGCTTCACCACCGTCTTCCTCTTTCACCACGATCTCCTCCTTGGTGTGCTGTTCGCCACCGTTCTCTGCCATCGCCGTCGAGCCTTCTTCGCGCTCTTTTCCATCCTCTTCCGCCCTAACATCCTTGGCCTGCTGTTCATCGATCGCCGGCTGGCCAAGCAGTTTCTCGACGCGCTGATTGTCCACCTCGAAGTACGACTTCTTGGCTCCCTTGTGTTGATTTGTGAGCGTTTCGGTAAGCGTCATTTGTCGCACGATGTCGTCGCGATACTTCTGATCCAGCTCCTGGCACAGGTCCGCTTCCAGCTCGTCCGGATCCAGCTTCGAAAGCAGCAGCTCGAACTGTGCCACCGTACTGTAGTACCACACCTGTGACGAGTCTTCATTTTCCACAAAGATCCGGCGCACCACGAACCAATACTTGCGCCCGTGACGATCGAAACCGAGCATTTCCTGTCGCGATAGCATGCCTTGCTTTTCCTGCGTCGAGATGCAATCGATGACGCCCGACACTTTGTGCGACTTGCAAAGATTGCACTGCCAGTCCCCTTTCGGTACATCGACCAGCGGCGGTTCCACACACTCGAGATGGAAAACGGCCGGACAGGTTTCACAACACAGCAGCTCCCCTACTCATCGTAGCGGATGGCCTCCTGCATTACGTCATCGCGCACCTGCGTCGTCACCAGGAATTGATCCGTCAAAAACTGCAACACGTACAACCGATCGTCGGCCGGCACGTACGGATACTCGGTAGTGGTGAGAATCTTCAGCACGCTCTGATCCAGACTGGGATCGCTTTCGATGTAGCTTCGCAGCACCTCGGGCCAGGTAATGCAATCGATCAGGTACAGCGCAATGTTGACGCTGTCCTTCTGATCGAGCGGACCGAAATGCGTCTGCTGGGAATCTTCCTCGCGCAGGATGCCCTTCAGCAGCATGATGTGCAGCTCGGTCAGTAGCGCGCTTTGGTCTTCGCTCCAGATGGCGGCACAAAAGTCTTCGAATCGAAACGGCGACAGCCGAACCTGGTGCCGGAAGCGTCGTATGATTTCATAGATGGACGTGCACTTGAGCACAATGTCCGTAGGCACTAGCAGATCCTTCGAAGATTCCGGTAGCTCCAGCGGTGGAACTTCACGCTCCTGCAGCCAGATCGGATCCGGGCTCGGATCCTTCAGATAGATTGCCCCGTTAAGGCCGGGCCCGCCGCCCGAGCTGGCCATCGAGAAATCGCTGTCCGATTCGTGGCCGAGACTTTCGTCCGAATCGCTGGGCGAACGTAGATAGTCATCCTCTAGATCACTCTTATCGCTGTCGTCTCCAAAGTCGGAACCGTAATGATATTCCGATTCGTGGTACGAGTATGCTGTTAAAATATAAAACAAACTTCATAAACCTTCATCTACTTGACAGGAAACGTGTACATATTTATTTTTATTTTATTTTAAAACACATTTTGCTCGAATCACCATCGAAATAGGCATAATCTCCCCCGAAACCATGTGTTTTTTAAACGATTCAAAACATTGCCTTTGTTTCAACAACAACAAAATCTACATAATCTTTTGTTTCTTTCTACAAAATCAAACTCTTTCATTTTTACAGCACGAAAACAAGAAAAAACATAAATAAAGAGACAAGTGGCGTCAAAAAAGAAAAGTAACTTAAAAGGGAATTTCATCAAAACAAAGTTTCCCCGCCGGCCCGAGACAAACGCGTCCCTTCCCTCTCTCACTCGCACTCGCTTCCAAAGCACACTTGCGTGCGACCCTACAACTAACTGTCAAAAAGAAGGTTCAGCGCCGTGCGAGCGAAAAAATGGAGGGAAAACGAACACACGCACGCACACAGCCCAACAGAGCGCGTCGCATACCGCGTACCGAACCCATCCTCTCTCTCTCTTTGCGCTATGTTGTTTATAGGATGGGGAATATGATGCAAGAACGGAATATATGCGTGATGTTTTGGTGAGGATTTGTAAATTCAGCAGCAACATACCTTTTCGGGCGGAAGAATTATTATGTCCACCGCGTCCACGGCCACTCGGACGTCCGCGCGTCGTCGATTTTCGGCCCCTTGTACCTTTCGTGGCGGGTGTCCTGCGCGAGGTGGAGGGACGACTTTCCTCACTGCCGTGCGGTGAGGAGGCGCGTGACGCCGACGGCGTGCTGCCACCATCCTGGCCATCTTTGCATAAATATTTGGGCTTCTTCATTAGATGATACTGGAACTTCTTGGGCCGTTCCATGGTGGCCGTTTTTGGCGGGCGGCCCCTCCGTTTGCCAACGGATGCACTGCCGCCCGGACCATTAGACTGTCTTCCAGTCATTGTGTTTGTGTTGTTCTTTACACTAACTTCGATTCAACGTAATACGGGTGAACTATACGGTTTTTTTGATTATTCATTTAACTTCATCCATAAATCGTGCATAGTCAGGCTTTTTCACCTACGGCACACTTCCTATCTACTTCCGTCTAATCGGTGTGTGTGTGTGTGTCGGAAGGAAGAAGCCTCGATCGGAGATACGTACAGTGCAGAAAAACACATCAATTTTATCGTTTAATTCTGGTATCCTCCTTTCAATCCGAATGCCTGCAAAGAAAGCAAAACCAAATACAAAAACATTAGTATCTATGCAAGATGTATGCAGAACTAGAACACCTAGCAACCATCTAAAATCCTTGTAGGTAAAAGATCATTTTCCTGTAACAGAAGGCTATGAGCATCATCGTATCACCGAGCGCTTTGGAGGGTATAATCAAAAATTAATTCCGAAACAACACACAGATCCTTTGTCACTAGCACCCAATAAAGTCTGTTTTCGCTCTTTTCCCCGATCAAACTCAACGCATCGGAACCGCCGATCCAAGCGTTCGCACTGCCCCGTTCGGTGCGGGTAAAAATTCCCTACGCCAGTCGCGTTCTTCACCTCCATCATCATGGGGATTTGTTGATGCATTTTCATCTGCTCTACGCATAGCGCATAATGCAGTTCACAACGCACCAAACACACCAGCCAGGACAAAACACACACATTTTCCAACCAGGCCTCACTTATCGCTCTTTCGCTACACTCGCCAAGTAGCAATCAGCAGCAGCAACACCACACACATTTTATGCCACACGGGCATTATTAACCATGGCGAGCGAAAAACCTACCTCCCCCGACTATCGTGCAAAGTACGGTGTCTCCAAAAAATTGGCTTCCAAACGACGAAACTGTTTTCACGATATTATTGCACTTTATTTTCACCGTGACACATGTCAAAATAGTGGCAATTTTCTTCCTTTTTCCTTAACCAAACGGAGGCTCGAATCGTTGCTTTGCCTAGGCGCTGTGTGCTATCTTTTCGACCCGACTTTGCTCACAGAAGACGCACTTCTGCAGAGCATGACGCGAAGGCCTCGATTGTACTGAAAATTGCGATCATGTACGGCACCTATCAAAGCTCGACGCTGATTGGTCGATGCGTTGGGTCGCCATTTTGACAAACTGCAAGCGCCGATGCTATGGGATAATTTTTACTACCTACTGCTCCTGATGCATTTTTACCATCCAGAACGGATTGCATATAGTTCACGTTGCAATTTTCTTTGCAATAGATAGTTTTCCATGCCACAATTTTGCGGTAAATTTCACATTTTCACAAATTTTCACTCTAGCTTTCAATCGGCCAATCACAGAGCAGCTTCTATTCGTCGGCTGCTACGCTAGCGCCATCTGTGGGTAACGCGCAGACCACGCATCCAACAATTCTGCATCCCGACCTGTCGTCTTCCCTTTTCCGCTAGCGTCATTAAAATAAAGATGCGTCTTTTTCTCGGCCAAAATTTTTGCCCATCGGTCCTTTGTTTATATCATTAAACACACGCAAAACATAACCAAATTTTGCAGCACTTGGAACGATTAGCAACTGTCGCACTAGGTGCCAGAACTAATCCAGAACAAATGTTTTTCTCTCCTTTTCTAACAGCACAGCACATCCACCCCAGCCAAGCGACACTTGCACCGCTAAATATTGTTTTTCTCGCACTAAACGTTCTATTAAACGGTTACCAATACAACCACCCTGTCGTGTTTAACACTATTTTTTGTTTGCTGCTTACAAATTTCGGTTTTTTCCATTTCAACACCGACAAGCTTATAGAATAATGTACAAATGGTTAGTAAGATTTACTATAAGTAAATCTCTATTAATTTTGATATTTTTTCCAGCACAATTCGTAATCAAAATATGAATTGACAATTGTCGTACGAATGTGACGTCTGAAAATAGCGCCGTCGACAAAGCTAAACGTCATTCTGGTGCAATCAATGTCAAAAGATAGCACAGCTATAGCAATGTAGAAAAGGCAATAGCATGCGCTATCAAGCATTTGCTAAAGTTATGCTAACCACGTGTTCAACGTGGTGAAACGGATCCCACTAGTAAAAGCTGAACGAGATATTTCAACTGAAATAAGTGTTCTTAAACAATTTAAGGGTTGAATTAATAAATAGACATAACAATTGCTGTTTAAGGATCTTTCATTACTGAAAATTTATACCTTTATTTCAAATTTTGCCCTTTTAGAACTGATTCAACGCATACTCTTAGCTGTGCGAAATTAAAAATATAGCATTTGCAACAACAATTTCAAAAACCAATCTAACAAACATATTATTACAATGTTACACCTAACTTTTTACAACTGCAATTTAGAGCTCTGTTCCAACGGCGCATTGTGCAGCTACGACAAGCTCATTCTCCAGCTGATTCGTAGCATCAGCATTATCTATGGGCGTCGGAGGCCGTACCGTCTCGATTGGCTCATGGGGAATCTTGGCCTGCGGTTTCTTTAGCTGCATCATACGATTTGGTCGGACCGGTGGAAACAGTCTCAACTCGGGCGGGGTCTCATCGTTTGTGTAAAGTTGATCACAGAAGTAAATGCGCTTGATACGCACGTTGGCGTGGATCTGCAGCCGGATCGTCTCGACGTAGTTCGTACCGTACGCTCTTCGTGTAAAATCGGCCAAATTTAACTGTATCTGATTCCAGCCCGGGGTCAACGAGAGGGGCATGGAGGTGCTGAAGTTATCCACCCGCGTCCCACTCTGATAGTTGGAGAAGCGTAACCGACGAAGCGATTGTCTATCGTCCAAAATCTACACGGAAGAGATTGCAAACAGTAAGCATGATCGATCTCAGAATTATCGCCTTAAGCTCACCTGAATTTCGAAAGAAAAGAACTTTTTCATATTTTTCACCAACATTACAAGAAACGGAAGTTTGATTGAAAGGGAAGGGCACGGGGCACAGGGCGCCACCATGAACGTGGTGGCAACATTTACACCGGTCAGCTCAAAGGCCAGGCAACGAATATGCTCATCGGTCATCCGTCTAGCGTGGCCATTTTTCGTAAACACATCCCAAATGGCAAGCGGTTTACTACCGGAACTAGTGAACACCGTAACGAACCTATGCTGGAATGCGTTGCGAAACATGGTCCCATAAGATGTCCACAGAAGAACAAAAACAAATAGTAAAAAAAAAAGTATTCGTTATGGGCGGCGACACTTCTTTCTACATAACACCGCTTACAACCGTACCGACTATCGAGCAATGTTTGCTACGATGCAATAGTGTAGAACGTTTGTTTTTACATAATCGAAAACATAGAACGATTATTGCAATGCAACTGGGTAACTAGAAAAGTACCAATCACATTGGTGCTGCCAATATGTTTTTGAAACTTACTCTAACATTTGTGTAAAAATGTTTCTTTTTCATTAAAACATTCGATCAAAAAGCGATGTCCATTATGATTTGCTACAAACTAAACTGCATTGATAATGAATAAGCAAGTCAGTCAGTTGTTGTCATTGTGCAGAAAATTAATCGATACACATTTAAAATCGAAAGGTTCTGGGCGCAAATTTCGCACGAAAACGAAAGCAAATTGCCGCCGTCAATCAGAAACGGTTTAGGACAATCGGTCCCACTCACACGATGCCATGTTTTCCCCGGTTTGCGCTGACCTACATTAACCAAACAAATCGATTTGCTTTGCTGCTGCGTATCAGTTACCATGGAAACGATAACGACGTAGCTAAAATATTTGCAGTTTGATATTTTGATTTGATTTTCGCACCGACCAAATCTCACACCAAATTTGTCGTCACAATGGACAGAAGCAACTTCCAGCAGTCGCGTAAAAAGCGGCGTGAATCTAAACGTAAGTCGGGCGATAAGAAGAAACCCAAAGCGGGCTCACGCTCCGACGAAAGTTTACATCCCAGCTATACAAATCTGCAGCCGCCATAGTAAGTGTAGCGCAGGGGATTCGATTGTGTTTTACTTTGGAGGAGGTTTTTAACAAAGACTTTTACTTTCCAGTTCGGCCGTCTGTCGCCAGCGGTATCATGCAGATAATGTGCGGTACGAGCAACAATTTAACTACGAGCTGAAGATGCTTGAGCTGATGCAAAATTCGGCCTACGATTCGATGCGGTTCCATCGGTAAACAAGCGAGGCGCTAGGGTTGATAAAAAAAAACAGTGTACATTTGATTCATTTTCTTTTTAATACCATTTCTTCCGCAGCCATTTTGCCATCACAACACTTTGGCCACCGTTGCACACACGCAAGGAGATCGAGTATGTGTTGGACAAATTTTTCCGTCACTCGGAGCGACAGACGCGTCGCTTGCACGAAATTATGAAAGGTCCTGTTCATTGAATTGAATACCCATTTGTTGACCGCTAAAATATAGATCAGAAATTAAATACGTTGTTAGCACAGTGAAATAGAGTTTTTAAAATTTGCTATCCCCTACCATCGACGTCCTTCCGCAAAGGTTGTGTCGAGTACAAAAACGCCTGAAGGTATGCAATTTTTCGTACGATCTGTGGCGGAGAATGAATTGCATATCTCCAGCCACACAACAACACCTAGTAGCCTTGTTTTCTTTCTGTAGCTTAAAAATGAGCAAATAAACATTAGCTCCAAGCATTTTACTGAGCGTTATTTCGCAGCTTTTATTGTATCGCGACTCGGGTTTTTTGGAAGAAGTATTTAAAAAAAATTTTGGACTATTACAACTAATTGTTTGTTTCGAGCATTATTTGGCTTGCATTTTTAATTGTATTTTTTTGTTTCGTTATGTTTTGACACATTCGATGGGTTTGGTTTGTTTGTTTGTTTGCTTATGGTTGGATTATTTCACTTTCTTTTAGATAATTTTCTTCTGCTAATGATTATTGGACTGCTTCCGAAATGGGGATGTTTTAAACTTTCTACAAACTTTTCCATTTTCTGGAATATTTTGGTCACATTCGTTAACGGTTAAATACTGTTGTGTGACTTGTTTTAAAGGAGATATTAAAGGTGAGCAATACCGGGTGGACCATTTGTTGTAGTGTTCAATGCAAACAATGCTATTTAATTCTACTGCAGAAAGGTGGGTTGGTGATTTTTTTCGAGTATTTTGTTCAGGCTCTGTGTGTGTTTGTTTATAGGAATAGTATTCAAGACAGTTTTCGATTGAATTTGATGAAGTCGAGCATCTCTAGCGGCTACGCGTGAGTTCTTTTGGCTACGAGTTTGTTGGATTTAGTTCCTCTTATATATCTTCGGTTTACTAACGATATTCAGACTTCTAACTTTAAATCGGTACCATAACCACATACCGGTACCGATAAATGTCGTGGGGTTGGACTCTGTTCGTTCTCTAAAAATAATATCAATCCACTTTTTTATAGAGAGCTTATCGTTTCGCTCATCGACATCAATTTGTTTTAACTTAAGCTGCCCACTTGTTCGCGCACATTTTGGTTCTATAATTACTATTCTCCTCTTCGCTACTTGTTTGATGAAGTATATGCATTATCGTAATCAATTCCATTTTCCAGTCCTAACTCACTCAATGTTTGTAAAGTCACAAACAAGCGTGCGCAAAAACAAACAAAAAAACTAGTATAATAAAATTTAATTTAACTTAACAATATAACCATTCCTTACTGATGCTACGTATCACAATAGGACAAAAAGTATGCTAACCCACTCCCTTACACGGATGTCTGTTGAGAATGTATGTCTGTCTGTTTCGAGCGTTGATTGCGTGGTATAACTTAAGGAAAAGGGCTTCAAGAAAAAAAAAAAAGATATCTTAGAACACATATAGCATCATTGAGTATTTAGTAGCCTTAGAGCTTAGGAGACAGGGTTGCGAAAAGGTAACAAACTAAATTGAGCAGACCGTTGAAACGGGTTTTGGGGGAAATGTAACTTCCATACCACTGGTATCAATGTGTTACACGCTTAAGAATATATATGTTTTTCGTTTCTAGGAAACTGTGTCCTTCTCCTAAGTGCCGCCCTATGTGCGTTTGCCTTTCTTTGTATACATGCGTTCGTTTATAGGGATACAGTTCGCCTATATGCCTCCAATTGCCTATACTAATACTATACAACACAAATAGTAAACCAACTCCATTTAAAAACAATGAACACAGGGTTGAGAACGAAAACGAAAACACAAAATAGTGAATCGAGTCCAAGCGAACTGTTCGATTCGAGGAATTACCCGCTTTACACACAGAAATGGATGACAACCACAAAAAAAAATGAATCCGACCAGCTTAACCAGCGGTGCCCGCTCCAGCTACGGAAGAAACGATGCCGCCCGTGTCCGGGAACAGATGGGTCATGATGGCAAAGTAATGCACGGACGCCGCAAACACCACGAACAGATGCCAGATAGCGTGAGCGAACGGGAAAAGCCCGTCCGATTTGAAGAACACGATACCGACGATGTACAGTATGCCGCCAAACTTTAGCTCGGACATGCCGGTAAATTCGTGGCCCCAGAGAACGATCACCAACGATGGGCCGAGACCGATCACAACGTAAAAGAACGTTTCCAAGCACTTGTAGCGTTCGTGGTACATCTGATTGGAGCGAGAAAGCGAGAGAATAATTAATCGTTTTTCATTCCTTTTTTGTTTTAGACAGTCAATACAGAGATCAGAGTGCAGAGTGCATGTTTAAAGTGCTTTACTGATTGTACCATCTTACCTGCTGATAAACAATGCCCAGCACTGCCATTACCCAAACGCTCCACTTCACTACGGACACAATCTGTGGGTGGGTGGTGTGGCCCAGGCTGAGCCACGGATAGTACGAACCGGCAATGAAGATGTAGATCATGGCACGATCGCATCGATGTAGCGCATCCTTCAGCGGGCGATTGTGATTGCAGTAGCAGACACAGTGGAAGCAGGTCGATACGAAAAACAGCATCGATAGGGCGGCCCCATAGATAACGGCGGCCAGCGTTTGGGCCGGTGTATGACTGCGATCGTAAAGCTTTAGACCGGCATACATCGACGGTAGGACCCAGGTGCCGTGGGTGATTATGTTGGCGATATGTTCAACCTAAAAATAAACACAACAAAAAAACTCCGTCAGAACGCTAGCCGAGACAGGAACCAGCAGTATAATGCTTTCGAGATAAGCAGAAACGTCCAATCACTTGCCCTTTTCATGGTGGGCTTATCAACTACACTGTCTTTTAAATCGCGGGATCTACTATCATGATCTTCATCGGTTTAGCGATAAAGAACGCGCAAACACCACTTATCTTACCAAATAAACAATCCACGACACCACCAGTACCTTACCTTTGTCGGAATGTATGCACAGCCCGGTGCGGCACGCGGGTTCTTCAGCTGAACCGATTTCAACTGTTCCCACGGTACTGTCGTCAGGTCGTACCGTAATCTTAGCCAAAATTCAAGCACACCGAAGATGTCGGCTTTGCTCGATGCTCCTCCTAGCGTACTACCGGCAGAATTCGGTACACATTCGTCGCCTAGCGGGCCGCAGGAGTTCATCGTACCGTCGTAGCCGCACAGCTTAAAGTCACCGTTGGGTGTGTGTTGAGGCGATGGCGGTTGTCGGGAAAGATGGGTACAGGATTTCGATGGAGAGTACTGACCGGCACTGTCCATCGTAGTACGGTCGTAGTTGGTTGACCCTTTAGCAGGATAGGCATCGTTATAGATAGTGGCTCCCGCGCGGGAAATAAGACCATCTTGCATGTTTGATGTTGGTCGACGGGGTTCCCGGCTTCTTGCTTCTGATCGTTCGTGCGAGCGTGAGCTGAAAAAAAAAATAGGAAAACTTGTACATTAATGTATATAAATAACTTTTGTAACAACATTTTGTAAAGCAACATATTGAAGTGTTTCATGCTCGGGACTCTTGCGAGGATTCGAACGAGATAAGACGCTCGAAACGTGATAACCGCTCTATTCCTGTGGTACGGCAAACGCACATGGCGCAACATGCCGCCGCCAAGCGCGATAAACAGTCGCGCGTTTTGTTTACAAATAATAAAAAACCGCTTTCAATCAACAAACAACACACACTATGTTCGATTTGTTTGAATTTCGTGCGCCCGCTCTGGAAGCTATACATTTCAATGCATTCATTTTTTTCCCCTCTCTGTAATCTTGTTCTGACCGTTTTAATGAGCTGATCGCTTGCTGAAATGTTTGCGAGAACACTTGTCCGTGCGAGATTTTGCAGACATAAAGCCAAACACCCCAATCTACCATGCAGTAACGGCATGTTTCGGTATGCTGTTGTAAGGTAAGAAAGAGGATAGAAACGTAAGTTCCGCTTAAGTGACCCGTAATGTTGAACCCAGCCGAGAGGTACCATCACCGCACACTCTCCACATAGGGCGCCTTAGCTGCGCTGATTAGACGCAAATGACGCACGAAATCTTCTCCGCGTTTAATGTTGTTCCGTTCGCTAGTGAACGATGTGTTAAACGCCATTAACCATCTGGTGTAAAAACTATCCTTTAAATGATTTACTGGCAGCGGCGCGGGAAGTTTATTTCAAGAGCTTTGCTTGTGATCGTTTCAACCGAGATTCGTAGATGCAAAAATTTTAACAAATTCTTCTATAAGGCAATCCAGAGAACTTTACTGGCATAAAGAGATCTAAAACTACATTTTCAACGTTGTAAAAACGAAAGGTCATCTATTTTCGACACCGCAACAAACAAATTACTTCATGCTTTCCTACATTCCAATCCAATTAGGCCAATTACCGGTGTACTGAAAATGTCGCCCGACACTTCTCTTCAGCCACAGTTCGCGGGAAATTGTGAAACCTACCTCAACACACGCGCTCGCTACAACACCTGTGTATGTTCTAAACAGCCGGTGTACAACCTTTTACAATCGCTCCGTGCAGTAGAACCAATGCGCTCGGAATGTACTGTAACGGCTTCTAAAGCCATGATGTCCCCCACTGCTGCATGTGTTTATTTTTGGGTCAGTAAAACGAATCTCTCTTGATTGCTACTGACTGGCCGAAGCATTTCACTTTTCAATGAACCACCCCACACACTGCAATAGCGAGTGTGTAGAAATCACGGTCACCGGCTGGTCAGCCGGGTTCTATTAAAAAAATGCTTTACATTGTTGCTTTGCGAGTTGAAGCTTGATTTAAATTACATCCCTTCCGTGGTAGCGACACCATCAATCACAGGTTCATTCGGTCCACCTGTAACCATGGTAATCTTGTAAGCCATTCTTTTCGATGCAGTAGCATGGCGTATGTTGTGGAAAAATATCGCCCAAGCATCGTGTGAAGAGGTGTTATCAATCAGTCTAAGCAGTGTGTTTTGGGCGATGTTCGTGAATTCCGCGTAGAACGAAAGAAAGAAACCATCCAGCACATACATGGATTGTGTGTCCTTCCGTTACCTTTTGTTTCGACACTGATTTGGAAATGCCGTACCGTTTACGATAAAAATAACTTAACGACCAGTCGGGGAATTGGATTGCAGCACGAACACGCGTGATGGTCAAATATTTTGCCGCCGGTTCTGATGTCACTGATAATGTACAGCAGTTCGTAACAACAGGTGGTATTAAGCAGGATTTGTCTAAAACGCACAGATAACAAAGAATCAAACAAGTCTCGGCCAACGTGAGAATCCTTTCATGCCCGTAATCATACAAATAAGGGTTTAAGGTTGGCACTGTCACGGTTTATCGATCTTTGGTCATTGGCCATAAATCATTTGTGAAGAACTAAAACTCTCTGCTCTTTTTCTCTGTGTGCATTTTTTTTTAGAGCAAAGCCACCTTCCATCCAAGGATGGAGAACTTCCTTTTAAGCAAATAATGCTTTGGTGCACTTGGTGGAGGTGGTGCCTGATGCACGATGCTCTCCGTTTCATTTCTTTTGTGAATTAGTTAGTGTCGTTAGTTAGCTAGCAGCCACGCAATACATCCATCGTTGTCGGTAGCGTAATTTGCTATCTTGAGCCGATTATTCAATTACCCATTTTGCCACACGATTGGGGCGAATGGTTTGTCTGGTTTCCAATGCATTATTGGCTCGGCTTGCTCATTCTCTACAATCGACTAGCACGAAACCCTGGCTGGAGTAAATTCCGCATGGATAGCTTTTGGCACAGGCAGGCACACAACGCTGAATAGAAAGATAATTATCTGCTGGCTAATGCAACCTCGCCTCGGGCACTTCTTGCAACATAATTCACTTGCACACACAGACACACACGAACACATGAACTAACGACAAAAAAAACACACAACTCTCAGCTCAGCAAGTAAAACTGCACTCGGGTCGGGCGGTCAGCAAGGACAGAACATGCAGCGGTGCTGCTTTACGAAATCAGGTGTAAGGCTCCGAACTTTGGTAAATACGAGTTTGAGTAATGGAAAGACTGGCTCTGCACAACACACGGCACTGCACATGCACATTTTCAGCAGACACCGCAATCAGATACGTATGTCTACGAATAATTATGCTTGGCTATTTGGGAAAAGTAGCACAAACGGATGGGCTTTATGCGAAAAGAAGCGACAAACATGCTACACCACGCACAGAAGAAGGAGTCACATTTTCGAACGCTTTTTACACGAAACTTAAACCAACAGTGGAAGGTGCAATCCTCTTTTCTACTAGGTATTTAAAAATACTACTCTATTATGCTTATTAAATACTAGAAAACAAGCACTTTGTTTAATATTTCTTGGTACACATACTGTTGGTAGAAACAGAAGCGAGGAGCAAAGCGTGCGCCACGAGAAGAAGTCAACAACCAACGAACGAATGAACGCAAAGTGTGTGGTCTCTGCGGGAAGCTTTTGACAGCTGGGCAACGCGAAAAAAAGTAAAAAAACTGAAAATGAATGTTGACGGCTGGAAGCGGCTAACTTTGGATGATTATATTTCGTTACGACAAGAAAACATATTAAAAGACAAAAAAGTAGTTTGAAAATAAGGCGGTTTTCAAACTATCGATTTTGTGTGTGGAAGAGATTTTCTTCCATACCGAATACGCGCGGTACAATATTTGAAACGAACTCTCGAACGGCGGGCTGTAAATGCGTGCCATCTGTTCAACTGTCATTTTCGGCGGCGTGTTTTGCAGTCGGTTTGAATGTTTACGTCGCGGTTCGTGTGGTTGGTTCAAACAAAAAAGGAATCGGAACAGGAAAGCAACTAAAAACCATGGATTCTGGGCTTTCAAGTCGTAATAGTACGCCGGGGAACCAGTACTCCCGGTCGTATATGAAGCAGGAAAATGCCAAACAACAACGCCATTCGCTACCCATCTATTCGGTGCGCAAATCGTAAGTCTTTCTCAGGTGGTGTGGGAAGGGCCCCACGCGGTTAACCAAAACAATAGCTAATCGCTTCATTCCCCCCCGGTTTGTAGCTTGATGGAAATGGTGCGAAAGTCCACCACCATAATCGTACTCGGTGAAACGGGTAGCGGGAAAACCACGCAGATGCCACAGTTTATCTACGAAGCGGGACTGAACGGAGACAAAACGATCGCCATCACACAGCCACGGCGTGTGGCTGCTATTACCGTAGCGAAGTGGGTTGCAATGGAGATGGGCTCGAGTTTGGGAGACGTTGTAGGTTATACGGTGCGATTTGAGGATATGACATCGCAAAACACACAGATCAAATACATGACCGATGGTATACTGTGCCGTGAAGCTCTTTCCGACCGACAACTACGCAACTACAACGTGATCATACTGGACGAAGTGCACGAGCGTACCGTAGCAACCGATGTGTTGCTGGGAGTGGTGAAAAAGGCCCAGCAAATACGAGAACTTAAACGTATGCCCCCGCTAAAGGTCATAATTATGTCGGCCACAATGGATTGTGATCACTTTGCGAGCTATTTTAACGACTGTCCGATCGTGTATCTGCAAGGCCGTACGTACCAGGTGAAGGTATACCAGATGGTCGAGAAAATGCACTACATCGAGGCGTGCTTGAAGACGGTCGTGGAGATACATCAAACGCAACCTGCCGGAGATATACTGGTGTTTCTTACCGGACAGGAAGAGATCGATGCAACCGTTAACAAAATGCGTCGATTGGCTAAAGTAAGTGGGGCGGCAGTTGGTCGGTCGAACCCTGCTGTGTATCATTAATGAGAGAATTGCATTTACAGAGTTTTTCATCGGATCTTCCAAAACTGGCTGTTTACCCAATGTACGCTGCTTTACCACAAACGCAACAGTTAGATGTTTTCAACCCAGCACCATCCAATGTTCGGAAGGTTATATTTGCGACCAACATCGCCGAAACATCGATTACCATTAACGGCATCCGGTACGTAGTCGATTGTGGGCGGGCTAAGGTTCGTTCGTATGATCCCATCACCGGAATGGATATGCTGAAAGTCGCCTGGATATCGCAAGCACAAGCCCACCAACGCACTGGACGAGCGGGTCGTATAAACGATGGAGTTTGCTTCCGAACGTACTCCAAGGAAGCGTACGACCATTTGGATAAGATGACTGCACCGGAAATCTTACGCTGTAACCTGTCAGCCACCATCCTCAGCCTGCTCGTGATGGGTGTCAACTATAAGGAGTTTGACTTTATTGATAAACCACCGGAAGAGGGAATCGTCGGTGCCTTGCTAGAGCTGAAAGCGTTAAACGCAATCTCGTCAGTAGAGAATCCCATCCTGACCGCACTCGGTGGCAAGATGGCACGCTTTCCGCTCGATCCCAAATATTCCAAGATGTTGCTTTCGGCTCCGAAATTCGGTTGCCTGGAGGAAATACTGACGATCATTGCGATGCTCTCGGGGGACAACATCTTTACCAACAGTGCACAAAAGCGCGAACAGATGCTGATCGCACACTCCAAGTTTTACGACAAATCGGGCGATCACATTACGCTGTTGAATGTGTTCAACGAATTTAAAACGAAAACCAAACCCAAGATGTGGTGCTTTGACAATTTCTTGCACGAACGCAATCTTACCCACGCAGCATCGATCCGCGAGCAGCTGAGTGAAATATGTAAAGCGCTCGATATTCCTAGCAGCTCGTGCGGGAACGATACCGTACCGGTGGCCAAATGTTTGCTAACGGGGTTGTTTGCCAACATTGCCACCAAGCAACCGGACCATGTGTACCTAACCTCGACCAGTGGACTGAAAGCGCGCATTCATCCATCGAGCTCTATTTGTGGCAAATTGCGACCACCGGTTGTGATCTATACGGAGCTGGTAGCGACGCGACTGAACTATCTGCGGAACGTGACCGAAATCGATCCGGCGTGGATCGATGAAGTAGTGCCAAATGTGAACCTGCGCCAAACGAAAAGCTTCAACGAGCACAATTATCGAGCGTATCAAGCAAACAAATAATGAATATTGTGGAAGTATTTCGGATAGGTTAGCGAGAACTAATTTACCAACTAGGTAGAATGATAATTTTGGAACTTACTGAGTACAGCTATCCGTTGTTTTCAAGTGTTCCACACTTAGTGTAACTAAGTTGTACATTTTTGAGCATATCTTTTTTTGTAAAATACATTTACTCGGAAATAATTTTTTTGAAATGGATTTCTCCGACAAAATTATTGGAAAAAAAGAGCAGTAAAGAATAAAAGGGCGACAGTCCTACTCCCTTCTCCAGTGAGTTTGACAGCAAACGTCAAAAGGGCGAAAATGACAGCCGTCGCAATTTATGCTAATTGGGTAAAAAAATTAATCACGAACGAAACGAAGAAAGACACGACACGAACGAACGGACAGTCCAGGCGGCGCGGAACAGTGTCGAAAAAAGGGAATTATTCTCATCGCCCCCCAAAAACCGGGGAAAGCCTTTTCCATTCCGTGTGTGTGGAACATCGCATTTCACATGCATTGTGCGTCCGGTGTGCAGTACGGTCTTATATAATACAATCTTGACGCACGAATCTCCGTCCTCGAGCATCCAGAACGTCGCCGTTGTCCGTCGTCTGGTGCTGCTGCTGCTGCTGGTACCACAGTACAGCCTGTTCTTAGCGGGGTGAGGTGGTGCTGCATATTCCACAATATTTTCTCGCTGGTGCATCCCGAACGAGGCAAAAGTGCAAAAAATACTCGTCACGCTCGTTGCTGGTGCGCTCAAGAGTGGCAGTAATAAGGTCGTGGAAGGTGCAGCTGCTGCGGACAGAATTGGCAGGAAACCGCATACCACTGCCTGCCCTCGCTCCCTCGCTGTGAAAGCAGAAGTGCGGAAGAGCAGAAGCCGCATCAAGCACTCCAGTTGGCCGGAAGTGGTATTCCGGGGTTTTGTCACCATCGTTAATTGGAAGCAAAAACGGTGTAAAGCCCTTGCAGTGTTCCGCACGGACAGCTTTCACGGAACAAGATTGATGCGGGCGATTGTGTGTGTGCGTGCATTACGTTAGTGTGAGTGTGCGTATGTAAGCGTGTATGTTTGTTGTGCTTGCAGTTCCAGCAATAGCAGCAGCAGCAGCATAGAGTGAACGTTTCACGGCGGGCCAAATCTTAATCGATTGTAGCGACTGTTCTGGGTATTAACTAAGTTACGTTTACTGCCCATATCCCAGTCAAGTGATAAGAAACGGAAGTGGAACGGAGCATAAAGTAGCAGGGTGCGACGGCTCTGGTGCGATTAGGGAGCGCGAACGTACTGACACACGGAATTTATCGCAAAAAGAAAAGAAAAAAAAACACACACAGAACTTGCAGCACTGATCACATTTCACAGGAACATAGGAAAAACATCCCATTTAGCCAATCATGGTAAGCTAGTACTTTTAGCGGTGGTTGCTAAGCGATCAATCGTGTGCCGTTTTGGATGCGTACGTTTTTCTGATGATAACACACGCGCTCGATCTTCCTTTGCACAGAATTTCCTCCGTTTCGGTCAGTCGGCCGACATCGACATTTTGTTGGACGGGTCGGAAAATCGGCAGCAGGCGGAAATCAAAACAGAGGATGGCAAGAAGGACAAGTACCTGCTGTACTATGATGGCGAAACAGTGGGCGGAAAGGTGAACATAACGTTGAAAAAGCCGGGCAGCAAGCTGGAACACCAGGGTATCAAAATCGAGCTTATCGGTAAGTGTGCCTGCTAGTTGTAGGGGGATGCGCGCAAGAGTCCATCGTCGTGCGTTTCTGGTGAATCGCGGTCATATCGCGGTCGCCCGTTGGTGTATGCGTGTGAATTGGTAAATTGGTATGTGCCAATTTCGTGCCAAAGGGACACGAGATATAAATGTTTGCAAGCGAACGTACCGTACGATAGCAGCACAGGTTGGTGGACCGGATTTAGATATCAATCAAATCCATGTTCCCTTATTCGCATTCGCTTTGTTTGTTCAACAACAACGAGCGAAGGGAAATTCGAATAAAGTACCACAGTGTAACGTGCGTTTCGTTGCGGAATTCTTATCACACAAATAACAAACATCGAACGTTTACACTCCCCCGGAGCAGCAAGCGGCGGTCACATTTTATCAATTTGTTGGCTTTCCACTAGCAAAGAAGGCGGGATATTAAACATACATGCACACACACACACACACACACGCACACGTAAATTAACAACCCCACCCGGTGCTGTGTTGTCTCCCGGTCTTCAGGGCGAATGTCATGAGCGCGCGTCCCTAGATTGTTCAATTTAAGGGTGGTGTACTACGTGGTCGATAAATGAATGATAAATAAAGCTGCGTGCTTCGGTTTGCTTTCTGCTGCGGCTGCTAAATCATTTCGTTACGGTCGATTCATTCGCAGGTCAAATTGAATTGTATTACGATCGCGGCAATCACCACGATTTCCTGAGCCTCGTCCGAGAGCTAGCCCGGCCGGGCGATCTCATCCAGAACACGTCATATCCGTTCGAGTTTGCGAACGTCGAGAAACCGTACGAGGTGTACGTCGGATCGAATGTGCGATTACGGTACGGGTTTTACATTTACACTATTCAAAGCATACTTTGATGCCGATTGATTATGATTCTGTCGCTTCTGCAGATACTTCCTGCGGGTTACAATTGTTCGTCGCCTGAGTGACATCGTGCGGGAAATGGATATTGCCGTGCATACGCTCTCGAGCTACCCGGACACGAACAGTCCCATCAAGATGGAGGTCGGCATCGAGGATTGCTTGCACATCGAGTTCGAGTACAACAAGAGCAAGTGAGTATGGGGGCTGAGCATGGAACCCGGCCGATTAGGCAAGGCATGTGGATTCATTCACGGAACGTGTCCTTCCTCCGATAGGTACCACTTAAAGGATGTGATTGTGGGCAAAATTTATTTCCTGTTGGTGCGCATCAAGATAAAACACATGGAAATAGCCATCATCAAGCGGGAACAGACGGGTTCGGGTGAGTTTGGAATTGGTGTTGTGCTTTGTTTTTTCGTCTTCTTCTGCTCCCTCGTATCTCAACCCCGTTCTGTACATTAATTGTGCACGTTTTTTGCAACCCAAACACGCACAGGACCTAACATGTACACCGAGAACGAAATAATCGCCAAGTACGAAATCATGGACGGTTCACCGGTGAAGGGTGAAAGCATACCGATACGCGTGTTTCTCGCCGGTTACGATCTCACCGTAACGATGCGCGAGATTAACAAGAAGTTTTCGGTGCGCTACTTCCTGAATCTGGTGCTAATTGACACCGAGGACCGGCGGTACTTCAAACAGCAAGAAATCACACTCTGGCGCAAGGCGGAGAAGACGCGCAAATCGTTAACACCGTCCCAGGCGGCTGCCATTGCGGCAGCGCAGGGTGGTACCGCCGGGGCAGGTTTGATGGTGGGGCAGCTGGCAGCGGTGACCGGTTCGAGCAATAATCCGCACATACCTCATCATCTGGTTGGGCAGGGTACGACCAGTTCGCTCGGCCCGAAGGAACTACCCTCGAGTACGGTTGGTGCGGGTGTTGGTGCGGGCGGTTTGCTTGGGGATGGAAGTGCCGAGGACGAGGACAGCACCGGCATGAAGCGATCAGATGATTCCAATCCAATTATGGGACTGTTTACGGAAGATAATTCACAAGCTGGTAGGCGGCAAAATGATTTCTTTTTTCTCTCTTTGCGTGTGTGTATGTTTGTGTACATTGGTACTTACCTTTTTTCTTTTGTAGATCTACGACCTAAGCCGGCGGTGCGACAACGCAGCGACGATGCGCATGGAACTGCAGGAGACAGTAGCTCCCGATCGGTAAATAGCAATTTGAAGCCCGGTGAAATGCCTCTGCATGTCGAACCGGACGAAGATTCTCTGCCAACCCAGCAGCAGCAGCAGCAGCAACCACAACAGCAACAGTCCCAGTCAGGGCTGCCCCAACAGCATCTTCATCGGGAGGCCGGTGACGGTGCCGCGTCGATATCGCAAACGACTGACGAAGAAACATCCTCCCTGTTTGATGCGAACGATCTGAGCTTCAATGCGGCCAGCAGCACCAACCCGTCGGCTGCCGCCCCATCCACGATCGTTAGCGATCCGACGTCCTCGCCTACGGTTAGCAGCACGATAACGAAACCGCTGCTTTCGGAGGAACCGCCGGCTGACGACGAAACGACGCCAGCTGGAAACAGCAGCAGCAGCAGCAGCAGGGTCGTCAAACAGGAGGACGCAGAAAATGATCCTCTGCCACCGGAAGTGTCCAGTACGGAGGTGAATAATGCAAGCAGCACTACTACGAGTCCGGCACCGGCAGCAGCAGCAGCAGCAGTGGTAACGAGCTCAGCCTCATCGCCACCACCATTGGCGGCAAAACCGGCAAAACCTCGGAAGCCTGTGCTCGAATAAGGAGAAATCATGTGTCGTGTTCCTGCATGGTCTCTCGAGCTCTCCTCCTTCGATCTTGCTTTCCATCGAATGAGTGGAAAGTAAGGAGCAAACTGTGGAGGACAGGTTCGGGGTGGTGATAAGGTGATAATGATGATTATAAAAAAAACAACAACAAACACACACATTTCGAGCACCATTTTAAAAGGAGCAGCAACATGGATAAGAAGGATAAAAGTGGTACGTACCGATGTGTGGTAGAATATATATTATAAAAAAAATCTTATTTTTTTTGTTATAGAAAACAAATTATTGATTCCTAAAAAACAGAACCCCTTGAAACGCTAGCAGACAAGCGACAGTGTTTTGCATTACATCCAATGACTGCAGGAAAAGAAAGATCCACACCATTAGCGAACAAACTGTCGTAATGCCAGATAAGGGGATAACACGTTAATGCAGAGTTGTAGTATAGGGGAAGCCAATGGAGAAAGAGAACGGCACAGCTAGCTGAACACTTACTTCCGGCAAATAGGAGTAAAAAGTGTTGAAAAATGTGCGCACCCGAGGAGGTGTTCATAGCAATTTCGAACCGCTAATTAGAGCAGGTGCGGCACATACGCTCGGTTCTCTCACAATACAATTCACCAAATTTATCAAATGCTCCCAGGGCCTGGGACCGTGGTCAGGCGGAGCAAACTTTTTTATTTAGTCAATTTTTGGCTGTATGGGGCAAAATAGAGGCAAAACAGACAAAAAAACGTATAGGCGCATGCAGTTATCATTGTGCATTAAACGAGAACAGCTGAAGAAACGTTAATAATTTACTGTGTAAGCTTTGCTAATCTAGGTTTTAAGCGCGCTGCAATCCTGTCCACAAGGCTATATTTTTCGACTCCCGTTGAATTTCCGTTGTATCTGTTTTGGACATTGTTTTGGTTTCTCTTTTGGGGTAATATAGCAAAGGCAGAAGAGAAAGTCACAGTATAGCGCCCTTGTTTCGTCGTACTCGAAACTCTTGTAATGGACTGTTGAACAAACGTAAAAAAAAACACACACACAATTGTTACTACATTTAAGCAAAACAAAGCAAGGATAGAAAACTGTTTACATAGCGAGCGGAGCAGATGCAACTAACAACAACCACACACACACACTACATCATGCTAACAATTTTGATAAGATCATCGTGTGCAGAAAGGGCCTCATTCATGTACCCCGGGATAGGCGGTTGCGATAGTGGCATGCCAGGCTAAGTCCTTGTTCACAGAGGGATACGATTAGCAAACAGGATGATGCGAGCACTACATGCACAGGTGGTTACATGCCGAACATTATTGATAAAATGAAACTGATTTGACAACAATTAGCAGCAGCAGCAGTACAGGGGTGATGAGAAAGATAAACGAAAGGAAAGCTAGGGAATGGGCGAGCAAGGCGGAACTATGAAAAGTCTATATATATATATTGAAAATAAACATACTAAGTATATGAGATCAAAAAATGTGTACCTTTGCATTCGTTATTTATGGTGTTGGAGCTGGAGCCAACAGAAACAATTTGTTCAAAAGAAGTAACGGCTGTTCCATTATCGAGTTTTGCTCACGAAGTATGCGCTGAACCCGGACTGCAGAATTGAACTGGCAGTACTAAACAGATCGATTGTTAACAAATCATTTTGACGTTTGGTTCAGATGTAAACAAAAACATGTCCGATTTCCATTTCTGGTCGGCCGATAACTTTGCTCCACTGTATACCACTGCAGAAAGTCTTCTTAATAGCGGAAAAACTGAATTTTCCCAATCTGCGCCAATATGGTGTCCTTAAAAACTCTTACCAAAGCAGCGACATACATAGCAGTGGGTGGTATTACGGCGGCCATGATAATGAAGGTGAAACTGGAGGATAAAATACGCAGCCAACCGTACTACAAGGAATCGTTAAAATTGCTCCGATCGCATCAAGGTATTGTTGTCGCATAAAATGGTGTAAAAAAAAAGGTTTACTAAAGCTATTAAATTATTTCTGTTTCCCATGCCGTGCTCCAGGAGCGATACAATTGCTCGGTCAACCCATCAAGGATCTGAGCTTTGATCTTGGTGAGGAAAGCAAAAAGTTTGGCGGTGGAAAGATCGACAGCTTTGCCGTCCCCGTGCGGGGTCAAAAGACTCGAGGTAAATACTACTTCTGGGCGGAAATGCAAGACGATCGGTGGGTAATTATGCGGGCCGAGCTAGAGCTAGAAAATGACCCTGACCGCCGGCTGCTTATTAAAGCCGAACGCTAGATGTGGTAGTATTCAATTGTTATTTAATTGGGTTGGGTAGTTTTGTAAGTAGAAAATATTTTGTTCTTTTCGAAAATTGGTTCGAAATAAAATTACAACGAGAATCGTTTTTTTTTTGTATGAATTTTATTTAATTTTTATATATTTTGTAATAGTAATTAAATATACAATTATCTCCCTCCCGTGGTGTGCACAACAAATCAGGCAGCGTTCCTCCTTCTTTGCATCCTATAGTTATGGGGTGTCCTTTGTTTCGCTATGTGGTGCGGCGGCGGCGTCGGCGGCGTCCTCTAATGGTGCTTTTGCTTCGTTTTATTGGCTTTTAATATTCCGCTCCTGTTTGATTTTGTATCACTCTATAATTGCACCTATTCATCGTCAGCGCACGGTACGCGGAACGGTCACGAAATTCGACTCGTTTAAATGTACGTAAGATGGGTATTCCGATGGTTTGTTCGGGCATTCCTTTCTTCACTCACTGCTCTCCGTCCGTATTGACTACTTCAACTTCTGCTACTGCTCATTTTCAAACCGTAATAATTAGCGCAATTGCTGCTTTATCATTCGCAATGTTAACCAGTTCTTTTCACTATTCTACTAACACGAATTCACATGCTCAAAGTGGCTGCATATCGTTTGCAGTTTGGCTTTACCCACTGTTTTTTACACGTTTGGCGCACTGCTGCTTAACTTCCCAAGCGGGATCAAAAAACAAAACAACAAACCGGGCAGGCAATTCTCGGGCAAAGTGATTGCACGCAAATAAGTTCCAACAGTACCGGCGAGATTGACAAAAAAAACAGAAAAACACACTATACGGTGGTATCGAAATTACGCGGCATTTGTATACTTTAGGACTGAACAATAATATGCTCTGCTGCGGCTTACCTTTTTTATTCGTCAACGATCGTTTCATTTTTTGTTCTATTTTTTTTTTAAATGCAGTTCCCAAACTAGCAAGCAAACGAAATTTTCCTCAAACAGCGCGCTGGGTATTCTTCACAACTGAACGTTTTCCCCCCAATTTTCTTCTTCGCACGGGCGCATTCGAAGGCAGAGTTTTGTGTGTAATAAAATATATTAAATAAAAAAAATGTCATTTACCTTGAAAGAAATTTAAGCAAACGTAGCAAATGTGCGTGTTTTGTCTGTATGTCGTTCACAACTTTTGTTTCCGAAAGGCTAAGCAATACGTCAATGCCTATTTATCGCAAAGTACGGAAGAAGGGATAGAAAAACAAAACATTTGTTAACATAAACCTATAGAGCGCTTTACTTTTCCTCGCAATCGATGTTTTTATATCTAACTAGAGCGGTTTGTATTTGTATTTCCTTCACTAGCTCATCTCTATTCGCACTGTAACACTTTCTACTCAATGGGGGGAAGAAGGATCCTCACTCGCTCGCTTTCAAATTTTTGTATTCACTTCCCCAACCATCCGTTAACAACTGCAACCACGGAACTGGAAATTCATGTTCCAACAAACTCGTGCCCGGAAGTTTCCCAAAGCTCTCATTCGATGCAGTTTCTTTGCATGATAAAGGGATGGATGCGCAGGAAGGGGGATAAATATTTAAATTAATTTTATTCTCTCTTCTTTTTATCGATATTTATTTCCCAACGTTTGTTTTAGCTTTGCCTTCCGTGTCGTTTGTGTGTGTGCTAGAGCGTTGTTGTTATTGTTGTATTGCCTACGCCTTCCTTAACTGTCCCGTTTTGTTGCGTTCGCTTATGGATTGATGAAGTGTGTTGTGTCGTTGTTCTTATACTACAGAGTAGAGGTTTGTTTTTGTTAAAATCAAAAAGTAGTAGCCCAAAATCATCATCAAAACATCGAAAAAAAGACACATCTGTGGCTCGCAAGGCTCTATAAAACAAAAAGAAAAACGAGCATCTATCGAGCAGCAAAAGAAAACAAGCAACTAATAGAGATCGGTCCCCGTCTAGAGCAAAGGAAACACACACACATACACATCTCTCCTGCGATCCTTTTTCACGCGCGGCGCGTTTCAATAGTAATCTGTGTGCTTGTGGATGGAAAGGAGTTTGATCGTTCGTGTGGATCTTGCTCTCGTATGCAGCAGGAGTGACGTTTGCTTCCGGTCCAACTCCATTACGCGCATTGCTTTTGCCCTTTCTCGCTATTTATGTACGTGTGTGTGTATTGTACGAACGAAACTAACAAAACAAAAAGCGTTCCTCCCATTTTTCTACTTCCGTACAACATACACATACATCCTCATCATGCCTTAGCTCCTATTGTTGCCCTTTTTGCTGTCGGACTGCCAGCACATCCGATCGTTCTCACCGGGGCACTGTCGCGCGCTCACTATCTCAACATCATTACCAATCATCACTCACATCTTACATACCCACCGCGCATGCTTTTCTCTCTCTCTCTCTCTCTACTGCGTCTTCAGTTCCTTACCGATGCTATAGGATACTATCTTACTCCAGTCGATTTTCGTTCGCGTGACGGGCAGTTGCCGCCGGAGCGCCTTGAACGTCGTATCGGACATTGTCTGATAGTTCTCCGATATTGCCGTCTGGTAGTCGTGCTCGCTCTCCTCGATCAGTCGTATGATCTCTTTTGCCGTGTTGGCCTCGTTCGTGATCGGTACCGTTTCGCGGCAGTCCTTCGCCGACACGAGCTGCACATTCCCGTCCTCGTAGTAGTGGACTTGTAGCTTGAGCGAGCCCTTCAGCTCGGCCGTACCGCCACCGGTCGCGGGGAACGTGATCGCCCAGACGGAGCGCCACCGGCCGTTCCAGAAATTCTTCGGCTGGAACTGATGGTCCTCGATGCAGACGTTGAGTGTAATTTGTCCGTTTACCGTTCGACCGTACACCGAGCAGGACCCGTTGCGGTAGTGGTTGGCGCTGTATGTGAGCGTCTCAATGTCCAGCATCGCGCGCCACTGTTCCGACGTGTGGTCACCGTCGTGGTTCTGCAGATCGGAGGCTTCCTTGCGCAGGTGATCGAACTTGAAGCTTTGCTTGCTTCGCGGATCGTAGAAACGGCCACCACCTGGGACAGGAAGGGAAGGAAAACGAGCGACAAAGTATTAGTATTTAATTACCATACCACGAATATATCGACGTGTCAATGTACGTGATAAATGGTACACAAAGAATCGTTAATGCCTTTGGCTTTGTTCTGCTCTGTAACTTACACGGCACATTCAGTCTGGGGAAGGTGGCACAGATAAACCTATTAAACAATTGTGACAACTCAGTAATGTTTCTCGGCTGTACTGCGGTGCAGACGAATCGGTATCAAGATGTCTTAACGTGACCTATTCCCACCATTGTCTGTCGTATCGTTTACATTGCAAGGGCTTTTACTATCTACCGACTGGCCGATGAGACCGCTTCTTTAATGGGATATAAGTATTTGCAATTTTCCCTAACCAACACAACAAATAATCCACTACTTCGTGATGGATGAACCCTGACGACACCGACGGCAAGCCGTGCGCCATAAAATTACCACCATAAAGAAGGTGTCAAAAGAGTGGCCTGGTGGTGTTTGTGGGTTGCGTTAATAGGACAATTTGTGGCAATTCATCGTAGCATTAATAGTGAACGAGTCTTTGGCCTATGCTGTCAGTGTTATCACGAATCCATCCAGCTTGGGGGTCAGAGTTAACGAATTGCTACGTTAAGGCGTGCGCTAAAGGTGTTTACACGTAAACAAACTGAGTCGACAATAGAGCTCGTAAAATGAGAAACGATTATTATTTGAATAGTAAATAGACAGAGAGCACGAATATTCAATAGGGTAGTTTGAGGGATGTCTTGATTACAATGAGATTACAGAGCTTTGCAGGAGGTGATCCACTAACTTCCTACTGCTCAACTTGAGATCAACAAATAGGTTACAAAATCCAGTCCATTGGGAACTCTTGAAAGACCGCAAAATGAAGCGAATGAGGAATCCCTGAGGGCCCTGTCGGTTTTCTCGTTTCTAATCATAGGCCCAAGCGTCCTCCAAGAGGCATCCAAATGGGGCGAAAGATCCTGGAAAGCCGATCTAGCATCAACTCCCGCGCAATAGAACCTTTTGAACAAATCTGTATCAGAGACAGTGGCAGTCTAGGTTGGAAATCTTAGTAACTCTGATGGGAGGACCTTTGCCAAACCTTATGTGACCCAAGTGTAGAATCAACCCCAATTCCAATTTATTAAGTCACGTATCTATCTATTTCTGTAGAATATTTCCTAAACATATGATTCAAGCCGTCCACCTAAAGTTTATTTTTCATGCCATCAATTAGGATATCATTCCCATGCTGTTGAATTCCAATATTGGTAGAATAAGCCGCAAAAAAAATGCAATATTCAAACTAGTGATGGGAACTCCGGAGTGGATTCACGAATCCACTCCGAATCCACATGTTGAAAACCGACTCCGAATCCGATAAAATTCCTGATTCGACTTCGGAGCTCCGGAGTACTCCGATCGAATCCGGAGCACTGGAGTACTCCGATTGAATCCGGAAACGGGGAATAATCGACTACGTGTCGCGCTTGTTTTAAAAAGGAAAATGTTCTTCACATGTTCTTCACAGGAGGTATGGCGGCATTTGTATAGATTCAATACTCTTCCTTCCTTTCACTTCCGATCATATCCCTTCAGCAATCGAAAGGAAATTTGATAGTGCGTACGATAAAGAGTCGGCAAATAAAAGCGAGAACTTACTATCTGTATCCAAGTGTAGTACCCATCGCTACACAGCCAACCACACAAACGTCCAATAAAAGTGAGTTTATTTGAAAAGGTTTTCCTTCCCCAATCGGCCACTGATGTTGTTAAGGCCGTTAAGTTGTGCACGTTGTGTGTTCATCGTTAGATTGATTTATCTGCGTTACATTTTCCATCCGTAGCGGGGCGCTCTGTTTCTTTCATTGCTTACCTAAAGCCACAACATCCAAACGCGCTTCTACTTGGTTGCTGTTGTTTTCGTCCCGACGACAGGCGCGTTCGCTAGGCGTTTGGAGTTTAATTGGTAGAAAAATCACGCACTTCACCGTCTTGCACTCAGCACCGGCAGTGGAAGTGGAAGCATAATCACCGATACAAACAAACAAACCAACGACGGTACCGTTGCATAACCAAGTACTCAAACGTAACGCGTAATTTGAAACTAGCTTGCTGATAAAATCGGATCGTTTTCTACACATCATCTTACGGTGTTGGATACGGTTGCGATCGAGCAAAAATGCATCAGAGATAGCGCAAGAACAATCAAACGGAGAATAAGAGTCTTTTGGCGTGCGACAAATATGAATCCTAATTACACGTCCATTGCCAAACAACCATACCTCGGGTCAGTGATTCCATCGCAGCCTTGCACCGTTCCTATGTTACGCAGACTCTCCATCACTACATTGCCTTTTATGGTGTTTGCTGCAGGCTTACTGCACGCACGGTGTGTGACTTGTTTGGCATCGGCTTCGTCATCACCCAGAGCCATATCGGAGCATAGCTTTGATCAAACAGCGCATCTGCTAACCATCTTCCATCACACACACCCACCGTAAAACCTATTGGAAACTACTATTTCACACTTCGCTTTCGCAGGCGGCAACATATGGGAAAGAGGGCCTCTCCCTCTGATACAAATTTTATTTACACTTGATGAACTAACAAAATTAATCGATTTCACAAAATGATCGAAAAAAAGGGAGCGATCGAACCACCACGGAACAAGGTGGCCGTCTAATTCAATCAAATCTAAATTAATTTTCGCACGTGGAAGGCTCGTGTTGGTTGGTTCCTCCGTTTTGTGCCATGTAATGCACATATTTTTATAAATTCCTCCTCCCTCTTTTCGTCTCGCTGCACACGGCAGTGGCTATTGCATTTTCCATCACGAGGTACGACGCGGTGTGCACCGCCCCGCGAATCTATTATAATCTGCCCGGTAAATTTGCGCCGGGAAAGTGAAAGTGAACAAACACTCTTACTCTATCACACTCGGCCGTGGTGATCCTTATGGTAAGGCGAAAATCCGAGGCAAAGTGCCAACAACACATCACCCCCATCATACGTATGTTGCGCCCTGCTGTTGATCTGGACGATACAAAATGACGCTTGTTGAGTGCTAGGGCCACTCGAAACCATCGCCCTCCCATCATCACACAACAACGTCATCCCGTGCATATTCTTATCGTTGCATTTGTTTTAAAAATGCAGCCCCACCCGACTTCCTCCTCCTATCTGCTTGGTCCACTCTAGCGAACACGGACGGGCAGAGACACCCAACAAACAGACGATAGCGGCTTGGGCTCTTGAGTTCCTGCAGCACGTTTCTTGTGTGCTTTTCTTCGTTTGCTATTATGTGGTACGCCTTATTATCAAAAGCACAACACACCCGTGTGCGCTCCCCCTTCAAACAATGGTGAGTGAACTACAAAAATTGATAACCGAACGGGAGCAACCGAAGTTCGAAACGAATTCGTGGGCTCTAGGTACAATCATGGAAGGGAAAAGCAAATGATCGAAACACATTTATTAAATAATTCATTTCTTTCCACCTTTTTTCTATACAGCAAAAAATGGAGCTTTTTTGGGGTGCGAATCTCACATCTCATGATTCTGGCGCGTACCACCGGATATGGCATGTGGAACCTACTAATCTTCGCGCGCGGTTTCCAACATCCCAAGTTGGAGCAGTGCGCTCCAGAGAGGGAGTGTGTAGATATCGTGTGGAAGAGAGAAAGAAGGAATTGCGGATGCCACAATTCCTCGGGCATGAGCTCATTGCGGCCCACAACAGGGACGGTCCGCGGTGGGTGGGGGAGGTAGCAAATATGAATCATGGTGTTCGATGTGCACCGGTTGTTTGCGGACAAAACATGAAGCGTGTAGTCGTGTCGTTAGCGATCGATCTTCGTATCAGTAGTTTGTTTACGTTGCAAATTTCATTTCACGGTTAAAAGTGGCATACCGGTTTACATATTCTGGAGCAATGTTAGGCCCATGCTAAGCTTATAATATTGATTGTTTTGTTCTTTTATGGTACTACAAACGCGAGAGGTGCTTGATCGGACCATTCCTTCTACAGGTAGCTCGACAGCTTCCTTCCAAAAAAGCTAGAGAATGATTTTATATTAACGATCACTTATCTCGCGAATTTACTGCTCACTAGCAATGTTACGGTTTCTCGACCTGCGGCCGCTTCAGCCAACCGTTGCCACAGTCAATTTTTACGCTTTGCAAAATATATTTCGATGGGCTATCGCTGAAACGGTTCCATGTGTTTTCTTTGTCACATTTAATATTAATGAAAGCCTTCCAAAATTGAGCGAGTTTATCACAAATTGTCTGCCGTTTGGTTCGTTATTATTTTGTGCCTCACACACTTTTCCTTCCTTTATTATTCGTAAAAAAAGGTGAAATGATTTGAAATTCGCAAAGCCTCGTTGAAGCCGTGTAAGCAGCAGCAGGCGGACAAGATAAAATGGTCAATTTCTTGGTTGTTTCAATCCGTCCCTTAAATTGATACGAGAAAACAAATCTGTGTACACACAGTGCGTTTTGTTGTCATTATCTAATCTCACGCCTGAAGGGAATTTCACTCCACTCCACTCTTCCACTTCTTATCGGTATTGTTTGATTTGCAAAGCAAATGCCGGCCCCGGGATCTGATAATGCCTGTGACACACCATTCATTTTGGCCGTGCCAAAGGCTTGCACAATCGCTACCGAATTTGAACTTTGTGTTACTAGCGCTGGAAGACTGTACTGCACTGCACCACCACCCATCATCAGCCTAGGCATTGACTTTGGTTTGGATTGCACACCGAAGAACGATGTCGCCAAGCAGATAGCTTTTTCTTCAAAAACTGCATCTAGCTCTAGCAATGATGGTAGAAAAAACGATACCAATACAGGGCGGTGTGTGTGTGTGTGCTGGTGCGACGACGATAGCAACGAGCCGTTGATCCCAATCTCGATTTGATTCCGTTTTTCCCACTATCGGGGACGGGGCAAGAGTGTATCCTTGCTGCGGCCGCTTCAGCCAACCGTTGCCACAGTCAATTTTTACGCTTTGCAAAATATATTTCGATGGGCTATCGCTGAAACGGTTCCATGTGTTTTCTTTGTCACATTTAATATTAATGAAAGCCTTCCAAAATTGAGCGAGTTTATCACAAATTGTCTGCCGTTTGGTTCGTTATTATTTTGTGCCTCACACACTTTTCCTTCCTTTATTATTCGTAAAAAAAGGTGAAATGATTTGAAATTCGCAAAGCCTCGTTGAAGCCGTGTAAGCAGCAGCAGGCGGACAAGATAAAATGGTCAATTTCTTGGTTGTTTCAATCCGTCCCTTAAATTGATACGAGAAAACAAATCTGTGTACACACAGTGCGTTTTGTTGTCATTATCTAATCTCACGCCTGAAGGGAATTTCACTCCACTCCACTCTTCCACTTCTTATCGGTATTGTTTGATTTGCAAAGCAAATGCCGGCCCCGGGATCTGATAATGCCTGTGACACACCATTCATTTTGGCCGTGCCAAAGGCTTGCACAATCGCTACCGAATTTGAACTTTGTGTTACTAGCGCTGGAAGACTGTACTGCACTGCACCACCACCCATCATCAGCCTAGGCATTGACTTTGGTTTGGATTGCACACCGAAGAACGATGTCGCCAAGCAGATAGCTTTTTCTTCAAAAACTGCATCTAGCTCTAGCAATGATGGTAGAAAAAACGATACCAATACAGGGCGGTGTGTGTGCTGGTGCGACGACGATAGCAACGAGCCGTTGATCCCAATCTCGATTTGATTCCGTTTTTCCCACTATCGGGGACGGGGCAAGAGTGTATATATCCGCTGATACCGCCTGCCGTACGTAGCAGTGAGAGAGACAAAGATTTCTAAAAATATACAGCCTACGTACGTACGTCCATACGTAGTAGGATGTTGTTGGATCGCATTTTCATTCAAAAACTATTAATGGCGCCCACAGAGGCGCGCGTTTGGTTCGGTTTCATCGGTTGGTCAACGTCATTGCGGATTGCGCGTGTGGTTTTGACTACACACATTGTAAAGGCTGCACACCACTTACCGAGATCGTTAAACTCTGTGACCAGCACCGCTATCTCGGAGTTCTCGAGAATGACTGGAGTGAGCTGGTCCTTGTTGTACTGGGCGCAGGCGGCACTGGCACCTTCCTTCAGCAGCCGATCGTCGTTCAGCAGCTCGCGCACATCGTTGAACACTTCATTGAACTCACCGGGCGGTGCATGCATCAGGAAGTCGGACGCGATCCGGATCTTGTCCTGGTCGCTTATCACATCGTCAACATCCGCCATTGTGTGGTGCCTGTGGTGTGCGGGGGTTTTTGTGTTATCCTGGCAACCCTCTTGCTGCGAGATGGCAGAAGATGAGGAGAATGGGTCAGATTATCAGTAACGTTCCAACGGACGGCAGTCGGCAGTATGTGACGCTTCAACAACTTTCCACCCTGTTTTTTTTCTCTCTCTACGAATACGAACAAACGATGGCAATAATAGTAGTATAAGCACGCAATTAGAATATCCACCACCAAATAGTCTTGGGAACTTGGAACTGAACCGAGATTGGCGACGATACGGATGACGACGGTTTTGACACTTGTTCACTGTGTGTGTTCACAACTGTCACGATGATGATCTAGTACTCCTTCTCTGTTGGTGTGGTAGGGCGCGGCGGCGGCGGCGGTGGAGGCGACAATGGGAGAAGCGAAGCACGGAGGGGTGATGAGTAATTTCTTCTACAAACTTTTCACTTCCCTAAACCTTTTTATCGTCTTCGCTTATCTGGTAGCTACACATTTCACCGAATACGAAGCAATAACGCCCCAGTGCACCAACCGAACTAGCCTCACCGTAAGGGAAAAACTCTTTTCAACATAAAACAGCACGCGCAGCAGAACGAGTTAAACAAGAGAAACACACCTTGAGCCGCGGCTATGCGAACGAGTGTGTGCGTAGAGTGCACTTTCAAACCCAAAGAACTAACTAAAGAAAGCTGTTTTCTGCACTATTGCAAACACTTTTAGCTTACACACCTATTGAACTTTATGCTAGCTGGTGGAAAACAGCCACAACTCCACGAGTTTTCGCTGCTTACGTCGAATTTCTCCGTAGCTGAATTTCCAATCTTCACTGCGTGTAAATTTTCTGCAGCTCTTTTGACTCTCCAGTTCGGCTGCTTCTAGTTTTTCTTCTCGGTTGCGATTCGATGACGACGAGCTGAACACGGCTGTCAAAAGTAGAGTTTTTCGGGGGATAGGACAGTTCAACAATTGGGGCCCGGTTGCCCAGCGAAAAACTGCAGACAACGTAAAATAATCCAAAAAAGCATTTCGTGCTCATAATATGAGTTTCTTTGCAATAGCTCGTGCATCAGGATCATGAAATTGACTAAATAGTACAAATTATTATCGTTTATCGCTGAAACATAATTTAATTTAGTTGTTTACATGTCATTTTAGTACAAATTGACCGATGAAGTACAGGGTTCGTGTCCACCATACGGCAGAAGCTCAAGTGCGTTATTGCTTGCACAAGAGAAAACCACACCAATTCAAATTAAGCAGAGTGAATAATTGGTGAATTTTGTATGAAACAACTGTTGGACTTGAAGCTTTGTTCTCGACTGCGTAGACAAATCCAAATCCAATTATTGAATTTTAATTCACAAAAACCGTATACGTTAAAAGTAAACTTTCGGTCGCTATAGTGTCCGGTACGGACTTCAGCTGTCACTCTGTGTTCAGACGAGCATCGGATGACAATACGCGCGTACGGCGTACGATGACAACTGGCTTTTTTTTATATGGATTTTGAGTGTACGCTGAGCGGTCTCGTGTGAACACCACGAAGCACAAAATACGCTCATTTGACATCGTTTTGACAAGTAGTTGAAATTAAAATTTAATAAATTCAACGTATATTGATATATTTTCGTTTGTTTTTATCA
>KZ063292.1:2852-20203 GCA_002091835.1 Anopheles maculatus
CACGCACACACACACACACCCACTCTTTCTCGCTCTCTCGTCTCTTGCTTCCATCGGGAGGCATAGCTAACGGGCTCCAAAGCCTACCGAGCCTACAGTTTTAGGGGGGGAACTAGACAAGAGCCACCACATACACAAAACCCCGGACTGCTGGACGATCGTTTTCCGGTTCCGTTCGATGGGGTGCAGTGGTCAGGAAAACAAAACCCCAAAACCGGGTCATAATCGGCATTGCGATTGTTTATCGCAATCAATCGCATCGCTGTTTGGCGTTTGGTCGTGCGATTGACATCCGCTGGCGCATTTGGGAGAAATTGGATACCGTTTCCGGAACCGCTTTGCCAGTCAAGTGTAGTGGCAGTCATGGTGGCTTGCGTATATGCCACACCTGTGCGACAGTATGCCGATACGCACCCGCGCTCGCATCCTAAACGGAGTCCGGCTGGCGAATCAGGTCAGCGCCTGGGCGCAATTTCGAATTCCGGATCCGTTCTGCAGAAACCCCTTTTGTAAATATGGTCGTTAAACAGTGGCTTTTTATGTCATACAGGTGGATCCGGTGTCGTCCGGTGCGGGACCAAGCCGAAACCGGACCATTCGGGGCATGCAACTGCAAGCAGACGGCAACTTTCATGGCTCAATTAATCGGTGGGATTATTTCGATAAGCATATTTTAACTGCGCAACCGCCTTTAATTGGTACCTGCCGGTGGCCGGACCTGGAGCATTTCTCTAGCTACGAGGATCGCCGCCCAGAAACCGCTTAATCAGATGCAACGTTAGGTGTGTATGCGCTTTTGAATGTTTGCACAGACGTTTAGTGGAGCTTATCCTTACTAATGGAGCAAAATACGCGTGAGAAACTTGCCGAGACATTCCGGCGACGCAGTGCGTGTTTGCTGGATGTCGGAAATGAAGATGTCTCGTTGAAAATGGTACAAGAATCGTAACAGCTGATGACGTCCAGAAGTTTTTAACGAACCAGCTCAGAAGAACGACTCTCTCGAGTGTTTGGACATCACAGCGATGCCCTCGTGACCAACATTTGAGCTGGTCGCCAAGAATAAATGCTTGACCTTGAGTACGTGAGAACGATCCATCGCTGTTTGGCTCCGGCTATCTAAACCTGTTTCCGGAGAGTGTATGAGTGCAACTCATCAGCGTCAGAATGATCTGGATCTAGAACATCTGCTCTCCGGTGCTGCGGTGTATCGCTTTCTTTTTCGTATACCTAGCAAGAGTGAAATGTCCGGCCGAGTACAGTGAGGCTCTAGTGTGCAGAAATCGGAGGTCAGGTGCGTAGAACAGCGTGTGTGTGTGTGCGCGAAGCTGCGTATGAATGCGCTCCTTCGTGTCTCTCTCGCTCTGTGTCTCTTGTTTCCCTCATGTGGAGGCTCGTCCGATGATCACTACTACACCCCATCTCTCGCTCTCTCTCTCTCTCTCTTTCACTCTAGCCCCCAAACACCGGAGATCTTCTGCACGGTGAGAAAAGAAAGCCGACCACAATAAGTTCCCGGAGACTAAGCGCGTGAGCCTGTTGTGAGCCTGTGTCGCGATGCTGTTTGGTAAGCGAAGAAGAGCACACTCGAGCGAAATGGCGTAAAACTCGCTCTCGGGTTTTGCTTTCTTTCCGACGACTATCAAAAAAAAAAAAAAACAAGCCGGCGAAACCTCCCAGAATGACCACGTGTGTTTGTTTTTTCTCTTCTTCTCTCTCTCTCTCTCTCTCTCTCACTCTCCCTCTCTATCTCATCTCTTCTTTCACGGTTTTCGCACCACCACCAAAAAACCCTCACGTACAAGCAGTGGACCCGGCACGAGCAACGAAGAAAGTCGAAAGAGGAGAGCACGGTGAAAGAAAACCGAAGCGAACCATGATCTTGGGTACTGTGGGAAGAGCTAGATAGAGAGAAAAGGGCATAAAAAAAAACGCCGCTAGGCGGGACGGCCTTTTGTGCTGGGTGCGAATGGTGTGGCGATGGTCGATACATCATCATCTGCGGGCTGGCTGGCGCAACCGGGACCGGTGCTCGCACAGATCGACTATAACGCTGCAAGCAAACAGGTGAATTAAACATTCTGCCATAGACAATCGTGGTGTTCGGACGCGCGGCCAACAAAATCGCAAAACCTCGGTGGCTCGGATGATCCTGGTGCTTAGTGTCCCCCCCGACAGTTGACACACTGCTTATCAGCGATTCCACGCGTTTCTGGTCACATCGAACCGCACAAACAACACGGACGCAGTACATCACTACACTTCAACGAGCGTGGATGCTGGGGCAATTGCGTGTTTCGGTGTTGTTCGGTTCGGGCATACCAATTGACAGTTGCTAAAACAAGTGTGAGTGTAAGTGAGTGACGGTCGGGTGCATAGTGCACGGTTACAGTGTCGCTACCGTAAAGCGAACGCATTCGGATAATTGGCGGGCTGTGGTGCGCTGCTACCGAAATCCGTAGCATTGTGACTTGTGAACTAAACGGGGGTGTTGGATGTTGGTCGGTACAACTTGTCGCTGTAGTAAACGCTAGTGGTTCGGTGTACGTAGTGGTGCGGGTTTGTGTACGCAGCCTGTAACAGTTGTCCTTCCGTACGCAGCCGCAATCGCCAGTTGACAGTTGTTCGTGTTTACAGCGGTACGCTTGACCAGTGAAATAATAACAAGGTGAGAATGAGAGTGAATTTTGGTGTGTTTGTGATAGGAATTCCTTTCTTTTTGTCTACATTGTCTCGTCGCTTGTGTCCTTTCGAAGTGATCAGGAAGCCACGAATGTATTGTAGCCACGAATGTAGTATTGATTCGTATAGTAATAATGTCGCAAAAACCTTATCTAGTTCCGTCGCTCGCTTGTCTCTCGCTCTCTCGCTCGCTTCCTTCCAAAACACAAACGCATACAAACATTCTTTTGAACTCCGAAATGTCGTCCAGTACCGTTAGTTGGAGCGGTTTGTCGTCGATCAACAATCAATAACCTATCCTGCAACCTGCGCTTACTACCTTCAACCTAACTAATACTGTATGCGTGTCCTCGGATATCTGTGTGTGTGGGAGTGTTGCGAGAGGGAGACGAGACGAGACGAGAGGATAAAACGAGGTTCCCAAAGGTCGGTGCCCTTTGCCACGCACACAGCTAGACACGTTTTCGCACGGCCAACGAGCGTCCAGGAAGAAGCTGGATTCTTTCCTTTGTCGTCGACGTGGGGTCGACGCACACGTGGTGGATACTGAACGTGTGCAATTTACAATCAGTCGCACAATTTCATCATGCTCGTGGGAAAGTGTACACCTAGTTGCGCCCCTATCGGTCACACATACACACAATGCTGATGAGAATGTCGATGTGACTTTTCTATACAGCATGATAAGAGCAGTGTGCTGCTTGGTTGGGGGTGTGATAATAAGAAGAAAAACACGTGTCATGAACGTATAGGTTTTATTACAGGGAAGAGAGACAGAGAGAAAGACAGAAATAAAACATGGCGGTAGACAAGGGTTTCCGTAGTACCCTATTATGAAGTTCGCTTTATTGTTATTATCTCTGGAGTCTAATTGACGAACTGAGACACTTACACAGCGCAGATGGTGATGCAGGACTCTTCAACTATGTGCCGTTGCATCTCTGCAAAAACAGGACTAACTTCAAACGAATATCTGAAGTTCAAGATATTCATTAGACATGTTAGGCCGCCGAAAGATGACAAGCTGAAGACTGGTAGATGTCCTTGATTATGAATGCATCGGATCCAACTCTGGACCTTCCTGTTGCACACCGGAAATCCTTTTCTTTCGGCGACCCAAACCAGCCCGGTGGTGAAAACTGCCTCGAACTGTCCAGAAAAACTGAGGAGAGAGAGAGAGAGAGAGAGAGAGAGAAAAAATAACCACGTTAAATTAGGGGCGGTAAAAAAACCCCGAAACGAGGCTAATAAGTTGTGCCCATCGGATCCGTACCGTGCTACCGATTCGCGCACACCCATTAGCTAATGCTCATCAGAAAATCCGTTGATTAAAATCGCTGCGTTTAATTTTAAACCAGGAAACCATGAAGTTCGTGCCACGAATGGGCGCTTCGGCGCCCATTACCTTGCCGCGCGGTAACAGACGAGAACCATAAATAATATATATTTCAAGTGGAATGTGAGCTGGAAACAACGCTCCCGTGTACGCACACGCTCGTATGCTCGGTGTGGGGTGTTTTTTTTATTTTGAGGTTAGTTCATTAATTTGTACATCCGTTATGGATGCGTTAACGATTTTTTTGTTGTGGTTGCTTTTTTGGGGAAGAATTGATGGGTAGAATACGGTATAACGGGCAGCCACAGGAAGCTGGAATTTGAACACGACGGAACACGGAGCCCACGGCTATGTCAACTTTCGCCACCGTCCGGTGGAGTTGGTTACGCTTGGCATCTGGCGCGCTCGTTGGGCAGTAGGTTAGTAAGCTAGCCGGTAAAGACCCGTTCGTGCGGGTCATGTACGGAACACGTTTAGCACCCTGCATCACACACACACACACGCACACATATTGAAGGTGGACGCGATACTGCAACTACATCCACACAATGTCCTTTGGGTGTAAGGTTCGTCGCTTGTTGCGAGTTCTTTGTAGAGTTGAGATTCATCCCGGCGGGCTGATAGATAGATGGGGTCACGGTTGACACGGTGTTGATAGTTGATGCTGCTCCCGAAAGGGTAACTGTTGGCCATGCCCACAATCTCGTTGTTTGTAAATTGGAAAAATAAACAAGAAGTTGAATAGCTAAATCCAAATCTTTTAGCTATGCCAACATCTTGCCAAGTTGCCAATTTGAGCGCGCGCTGGGTTGTTGTGGATAATGAGTTTTTAATTACGCCTACACACTTGGACACTTGGACACTTGGACCCACACACACACACATACACGCACACACAAACACCCACGCTTCCGATGCAATGGGTGGTTCTGTTTGGCCGATGTTTCACGGTTCGCTGCTGGACGAAAACTGATCCTACGTTGGTGCCGGTGTTACGCAGCAAGACATCGGATTGTGTGATCCGTGCACCGTATTGACACCCGGATCACGTACCCGCCAACTAAAAGAAAGAAACCCCCCCCCCCCTCAAAAGGGATGTGTGTACCAACCAGTGGCAGCGTAAAGCCAAGCCCCGAAACAAAAAACCATAATGCTTCATAAAGAATCCAATAGAAAAGAATGAAATGAATGAATAATAAAAATGCTCAACGAATTTCGGGCCACCGCACCGGGAGCGCACGGACTCGTTACGCATGCAGCGAGCGTTGCCCGCGTGCCAGCCAACCGCGAGGTGTAAATCCCAATCCATCGGTGCGAAGCTCGCGGTTACCATATCGGGACCGGGGGTCCCGGCCGGATGAGACCGGCCATCAAGCGAGCTGGCAGTGTGTGGCTGATTAGCATGCAGCGCACCTTGTGCGGCTGGCTAGGGTTTTGTGTTGCAAAGGAAGCACGAAACTTCCTGCGCGAGACCCTAGATGGATGAACCCGCCGCCCCGCGTTAAACAATCACCCGGCGGATGCACACGAATGGGCACGTACCGGCGGGCATGGTACGATCGCCCGAGCGCTCCTATCGCCGGACAGGTGATTGGGGATTGGCCGGTCATCTTCATCGATGCCGAAATTGGCTGTGGCTGCAAACGTTCGCCATCGCTAACGGGCAGTTTCACTTTGTTTGCCAAATGTAGTGATCAATTGCCGCTCGTTAAGTGTCACGAGCAAGAAAGAAACACCAATAATATGTGTGTGTTTGTTTTTTTTTTTGTTGCGCAAAGTAATTTAAAAATATTGAAAATTCAATGATTTCTCGTGAAAGAAGTCATTAAGTAATCCAAAATGGGCAATAGAAAATCAAAAGATTTGAATCGGTAGAATAAGCGACGAACCCCGATCGAAGACTTAGCTCTCCAATCAAGAGCGATAAATGGATAAAAGTACCATTATTTTTATAGGAAACTGGTATTATTCTTCCAAACAAAAATGGATTACAAAAACAAAAAGAAAAAACTGATACACAAAGCAACCCCTTTTTTCATTCAAAAGACTACAACTGATGAGCGACGCACCGCAAACGAAGAATTAAACAATTGCGGTTAAAATAATATTTCGGGTGCAAATTCAAACTGCGGTTTTGACATATTAATTCATAAGATGACTTACTTAATAAACATTTGATAAAATGATAAAATTATTACATAAAAAAAAACATAAGAAAATAGTGATTCAAAAGATATCCTGAAGTTTTCCGTTCGGAAAGTATAGTTATCGAGTTTGAAGCAATTATTCTACGGTAAATCGAAGCTTTCCATGGCATATTATTTGCTAAACTTGTTCAACATTCAAAGGGGATTCTCAAAACAACATAATTTTTAAAGCTTAAATCAGTAAAATAGTGATATAATAACAAAACTAGCACAACGGATTCAAAAGACTTCAACGCATATTTTAAGCGACGAACCTCACTTTGAAAGCCAAAGTGAAGCCGATTTGTGAATGTTTGAGAAAAATGCTGTAGCGTTAGCAGTTTTGCACTGCAAAAATCCAGTAAATAGACATAGAATAGCAGAGCTCGATGTGCACGTTCAAAAGACTTCAACTCAATATTTAAGCGACGAACCCTGGCGAGATTGTGAAAACTTTACCATCACAGTGTAAATCAAGTAGCAAATTGAAACAAACCTTACTGTATTACTGAAGCTCTAACAAGGTAGAATTATTCAACAGGAAAAGACCAGAAAAATTATAAACAACCCCAAACAAGCACGAGAAATGCAAAAGACTTCACGCACATTCTAAGCGACGAACCTTTTTTTTTAAGTTAAGCAAACTGAAACTCACTTCTCTGTAGTGTTAAACAAAGAAGGAGATAGTTTGAAAATTTAAGATGAATAATCATAAAATAACATAACCTGTACACAAAAAAAAATCAAAAAACCATCAGGCGACGAACCTCGAAACTCACGCAACCAAAGCAGGAAAGCGAGAATGCTTCCAGCTGCCTCAACAAAAGCTGGATCGAACGAAAGCGCGCCTACTTTTTCATACCCATCACAATCGAAATGCCGAAAGCGACATTTCTTCCTTGACCAGTGGGGGGTTTGTTTTTTTTCTGGTCAGGCGACCCTGCAGGCCTATTGACCTGCTATCGTGGGCTCTCCGCGCGGGACTCGCGCAGGTTGTGCCGCGGGGCCAGATTTGCACACTATGTTTTCCCCATGTTTTGGGGTAACGCATGTGTCACCGGTTTTTGTTTCCTCCCTGTACGTTCGATGGGAGTAGCGACAGCAGCAGCACCAAATAATGGAAGCGAATAAAAGACGCGTTCCCTTCGCCGCCCGAGGGCACAATCGACGAGACGCGCGAGATGAAGCAGGCTGAAGCCTACCTGATTACCGTTTTTGGCCAGGATGGTTGCCCGATACTCAGCAAAAGGTTGAACATATTTTTGGGCGCATACTCCGCGGGCGGTCGAAAACGGGACGACTAGGGTGGTGATGAGGCGAAGCGTAAAAGAAAAGAGAAAGAGTTGATAATAAATCCCTTTCACCTGCCCGTGAGAGGCTGGCGATCAGATTGACGCTTATTTTTTTTTGGTTAACTACGACCGTGCCGAATACTCTCACTGACAGAAAGAACATGGCACAGGGATCAATCCGGTGAGTGCTCTGTGGCCTATCGAGCGTTCACCCGCGTAGCAAGTGCCGTACGGGAATAATCGACAAACGCGCTTCAATCCAGCTAGTCGTGCCGGTGATTGATTCACTGAGCAGATACAAATTGTACCACCAACAGTCCAAAAAAACGAGCTGGGAACTCTTTCCATTTATGTAAATCGGCTCACCTCGGGTAACTCGGGTCCCATGAATAATCGATTAGCGTTCGATTAGCGAATACACCAAACAAGGGTGACCATTTCGCTCGACTGATTGACCATTGATGTCACGCACGGATGCTGCCTTGACGTACTATGGGTGTCTGTGTGTGGATCGAGAAAGTGTCGCGTATAAACCTCACACGATTACGGGCATGCAAAGTTGACGCTTGGTAGCGTGCCAACATCCCGACCGGCACACTGTCTAGCCGTTCTCAAGGCTCCACACGTCTGAACGCGCAAGCGTTCCATTCAACCCGACTTCACACGAAAAACAAGGCAGGCAGGCTGTGGTGGTTTTTGTTCGTGTCATCGTTTGCACAAGTGTTTGCGGCGCTAGGTCGGGATGGCTTCACTTGCTAATAGCTACGATGTGCTTTCGTTCGCTTATTTTTGAATGAGCGCAACGATCGCCCACCGCTCCGTTACTCTACCTTAATCAATCTGGGTTGTCCCTTGGTTTTGCTAACTGACAGCACCAGCTAACCAAACAAGCAAATAATGACAGGGCAGTACTCGCACACGAACCCCGTCAACCAATCAATGAAGATTTTTATAATCTCAGACAGCATCTCTTCTATTCGGATACACATCACGCATACAAAAAGAATTTCCGGTGACATTTAACCCGTTTTAACCGTTTCCGTTCGTTCTTCTCTTTCCATTTACAGCCGGACCACAGCAAAGATTGAGCCATGCGGCTGACGAGATTATTTTACTCAACGTTACTGATAGGAATACTGCAGGTACGCTTAATCTGGCTCATTTGCTTCCTCACAGCGCTAAACGGTACCACTGTTCGGGTTCGCCTCAACCTCCCAATGACCTACCGGTGGCGGGTTGCAGCTGTAGCAATACACATAACTTCCACCACCGTGCAGCTTCCCATCCAAATTTCTACCCACCGACACACTAACCAAGCCGTGTATCATCGATTTGACAGTGGTATACCCATTTTCGGTTCATCTACATACTACCGGCGGGCCAGATACAGCCAGCAAGCTTTACAGAAAGATTCACATTGCGTGTAGAGAAAAAAATGAAATCGAAAAAATTAAAAACAGACGTTAAACACGATCCAGAACACATTCTAGGAAACGGTTGCCGTTTGCGGGCTGTGTTTACAGCAGCAGGAATGTGAAATGTGTTTTTGGTTCGTTATTTTGCTTTGCCGCGAAAATAACACATTTATTTCGCTTAGTTTGTTTGTTTCATAATGTCAATATGTTTTTTTTTTCTGGTTATCAGAATAGCTGGAACATTGATTGATAAACAGTTGACACCGGTTGAAGGGTCGTACACTGCGCTGTAACTTATTGCAGTCCGTTTGATATGATTTTTTACCTCTTCTAACGTAGCAGCCTGGAGCCGATCGGTATAGATCAAACGACAACGTACGGTCATACCACGCAAGCCGGCCTGGGTTCAAATCTCGCTTCAAAAGGATCTTTTCCTGCACATCTAAGATGTTTTCAGGTGCGTGTGTGTGTAGGCCACAAGTGCATTCAACTTTATTAAGGGTCAAGATTGAACAAAAAAAACAAAGATAAAAATAAGAAGAAGAGGTCCTGCTTTTTTTACAAGAATTCTTCTACGAAACACATCAGAATAAGGTTCTGCATGCATGCATGAGACACACCCGATTTGCCGATTTTTCGGGAGCAGATGGATTGGATCCCCATCTCCAAACCTTTGCGCTTATTCGACCTACGTGTGTGTGTGTGTGTGATGCTCTTAGTTGGACGCACGCGCACACACTGTGTCCACTTTCTTTTCCACCCGAGCGACGTGTGGATCGCCACTTTCGAAAAAGCCATCATCCCCCAAGCAGAAGCGACCGCGCTTGTTCTTCTGGTTCTCCATTTCGTGTGTGTGTGTGTGTGTCCCACGTTGTTTCCTCTCACTTTTTTGCCACCGCTCTAGGGCAAACCGGCCTTAACCCGCCACCTCCGTTTCAGCCTCCCATTACGCTCCCTTTCTCTAGGTGGCGAATGGTTAAAGGGACATGTTCGGAACAACAACACAAAATCATCGTTGGAGGTTTTGAGACGAGACGAGTGGTTTGGACGACGAGAGAGCGTGCGTGTGTGTGTGTGTGTGTGGCGCGCGGTTTATGATGCTATGTCGGTGGCCCGGTTAGTTGGCCAACTGGCCAACTGGTTGACAAGCTTTAGGGAAAGCGATATGACGGGACAGACACAACGGAACGGCGCGAAGATGGGAGACGATGAAGGAGGGATGAGATGATCGGGAGAAGGGGGAGGAAGGAAAGGGTAACGCATAGACAGTACCACCGTCCGATGGTGATAGCTTTCCCCGGGAATCTAGCTTCTCTCGATCGAGCCCTCGAGCTATCAAATGTGCCGAATGTATGTCTGACGGCCCGAATTCGGACGTGCCCGGACGTCCATTAAACAAAAAAAAAACCCTAACGTTGCCAGGTGCCTGCTCCAAGTTCTCCGCCCCCCTTCCCGGGTCCACCTCGTCCCGAAACTGGGTGGTTCGAACCTGTTGGCTAAAGTCGCCTGCTTTCGATCCCTGTGCTGTCGATGTTTGGGGCGTTCTGGGGCGACCCGATAGCAGGAAGCTCGCTAGGATTCGATCGATTCTGATTTCCCGAATCGCTGACCTACAAAAACCACCAACCCCGAAACACATGCCGCAGCTTTTATTAACCTATCTCGCGCCCCGATGCCCGAACCGAGGCACCGGAAACAGTAAAATGGTAGGTTTATGAACAGCTAATAGAGTGAGTGATGGGTATGTAAATTAGCAGTCCGATCGGTTGTGGTGCCTACACCGGCCGCATATTAAATCAATGGTTCAGGGGTTCGTGGAGCATTTTTTGACTTCCTTCATCGGATGCAGAGTGGGAGCGAGAAAGTGAGCAAAGGACGGGATGCGTTCACAGAGGAAGTCATCGTTGTACTTCATGTGAAGGTTAGGTTGGATTTTTTCTTACCATCATTGGCATCTAATCTATGATGACCTCGGTCAGGTTCTTTTTTTGACGTTTAACGCCTAAAACTCTACTAGCCTACCACACAAACTGACAGCTAAAATAGCTAAGAGATGCACATTAAGCAGTAATCTAGCTTCATCCAGCTAAACCGTTGATGTTTCAACAACAACAATCTAGAAAGATTCAAACTGTGTCCGACCCTTAACTACGAGGCATCAAGAAGTCATCCAAAATTGATGCAAGTTTGTGATGCGTTAAGGATCAATCTGTCCAAAAGTCGAGAACTTTAATTAAAAGAAAAACTGAAAACTTAACGTCAAAAGGACTTTGTTTCACGTCTTCAATTCACTCGAATGCTTGACAGAAGCAGATTCACTTCCTTTAACGTTTTTTTTAACATTCGCAACCATATTGCCACGATTAGTATACTCCATAACGCAGTTACGCACACACATACGAGCAAAAAGGAGAAGACTAGAACAAGTTGACTCAGTCTTCAGTGAAGGATTATAGAGTAAGGCCAGCTTCATGATTTCGTAGTTCTTATATTTCAACACATGTGACGCACATGTGTCTTGGTGCAAGTAACGAAGACATACGAAAAGTCTCAAGAAACACAGACTTTCCCGATTCGAAATTCATACATTGAGTTGTTGTTGGTGTAAATTTTACAAACAATCGCGGACCTTAAACTCCCATACGGTGCAAAACGCTTCTTCTTACCTTTCGGCGATGCTATAAAATCCGTCCGGTCCGCTGTCAGAACCCCCACAAAAGTTGGCCTACTGAGATCCGACGCCGTTCGACTAGTATAGGATTCAATACCGGACCGGGCTGAATTCCATACTAGTCGAACGTTGTCGTATCTTAGTAGGCCGATTTTTATAGCGAATTTGACAGCGGACCGGACGGATGTTATAGCATCACCCGCTATCGTCCGATACGTGTACTTTGGCTGTCAGACGTTTCAGAATTACACGATTTTACATGTTTTAAACCTCATAATTGGTACAAGTGTTTAGTCAATGTTTCCAATTGATTGTTACAATAAAATAAATTAGGCTGGTCAATCACTGTAGCCTATAACGCTTAGCAAACCGTTATCGCTTTAAAGTAGTGATAAAAAGCTAATTAACATAAACATTATTATGCGTTACAAAGATAGTAAGGAGATATACGGTAATCGAAAATAGCTTTTTTAAGCTTGACCTAAACCGTAAACACGGCGTGACAATTATCACTTTATCACTAACAGGAGAAAACGACCCATATATCGAGGTGTACGCTCTGCTGTGTCAAACTTCAAACACATCTGATCCAATTTGGTTAGTGTAAACTTTACCGTTTGCCATAATTATAGCACAGTGACAGTTATGACGTGTCGCATAGTGCGTGTATTGTAGTTGTACTTGCCCGCAACTTTCTTGTCGGGGGGAGGGAGGTGATGTTTGGACGACCATTTTTACACCGGCTGCAGGTGCCACCATACCGCTAAGGTCCGCTGTACTCTGGGTGGCGTGGCAATTAGCTTCAAAAGGCCGAATGCCGAACCCGAACGCAAACCTGCTGTCCGACCATTTTTGGCAAAACTTCGCCCGCGTCGCGTGCATCGTTGGGAAAGTGGCGAAATTCCCCTGGGAGCCGCTTTCTCTGGGCAGCTGGAAGGAAGCGAAAGAAAGGCACGGCCACATTCCACCATTTGAAGGGCTTTCGGAGTTGTGTGTGCGTGTGTGTGTGTGTGTGTGTGTCGGTTGGCAGATAATTTCGACGCTTGCGGCAATGATGGCTTTTTTTTGTTTTGTTTTGTTTTGCTTTTGCGTTCCCGGTCGGAGATCCTGTCGGTCCCATATTGGCATTATCAGTGCGTCGTTTCCTTCGCGTCTTTGCGTCACGGCGTCGCAGTGTTGATGAGTGCGCGCTACGGTTACTTATGCTATTGACCCATTTTCACACGATTCCATTTTCTTTCCTTTTCGTTTTCGTCGACACGCACCATGCCCATCCTTGGTTACCATCGTGTCACCTCGTCCCGTGCCGAACCCGTATGTGAAGGTGAAGTTTTGTGTTTTCTCGTTTTGTTGCGCTCGGTACGTGTCTTACACGGGCATTTTTCGCACATTGTGGACGTCGGCATACTAGCGCTTTCCAATTTTCCATTGGTACCACTTATCGGCTCACTTTCACGTGTTGTCCGATAAGAGCCATCGCAGGACTCATTTTGGCGATCGGTTGTGCGATGCGTCCTTCACTCTTGATGCTCAGCAATTAGACGTCCTTCAAGGAGCACAATTAAACACAAAAATAATACACACACACACACACCAAGAGTCCTACCCGTTCCGCATATCCCGCCATTAGTCCAGCATCAGCAGCAAACATCCATTATCATTTTCACATATAATTTCATCACTGTGTTTTGCAGATCAATCATCCTTTTATGTCATTTGCTTACTGTGAAAAATCTTCTCGGCTTAAGTGCAGGAAGGCGTTGCAGGTAAGAAGAAGCCTAACCAGTAACCCACCGTATTGCAGCAGCAGCCGCTTCCGCTGCTGCCGCATCCGTTCCTTCCTGTACGACCGCGGCGCCATTTTTCAACAGATTCTTTTCTCTCATCCTTTACATTCTTCTCACATCGGTACGCTAAGATCCGCTCAAACGATCTGCTTGTCCCACACACGGTCACGGTCCAGACATTTAGCTCCACTCCTGTTTATCAATCGAATACCGAATAAAAAAAAAACGCTTGTTTTCATAACCTTTTTGTCTTATTTTTGGGTGTCTTTTCTTCTCGTTTTAGGTAAGGCTCTCCAAAGGTCGCTACGATCGCTCCTCGGTTTTGCGATTTGATAAGTAAACGATATTTTATACTTATTTTGTTATAATACAGTGACGGTCATTACAATAAGACTACTTCCATTCCGAAAAATGGCAACAATTACGCAATTTGAAGAGACAAACCTCAATTCTTTCAAGAAATTTGCTGTACAGAGGATGCCAGGATATAATTTGGTCTCTCGTTGTCGAAACTATTGACTAGTTCAGGCATATAACCGTTATAATATACCGTTTTAGCAATCTTTTAATAGTACATGATAAGACAATTTAATTTAACGTTTTCATTTATTTTACTTATTATTTAATACAATCTGCAATTGTGACATTCATGCGCAATACCTCACAGCACGAAATTCGTAAATCCTTCCCACTTTGACGGTACCGCATTGTACCCGAAAAGGGGATAAGATCTGTCAACTGTTTTACGCTTAGTGCGTATACCTTACAGGCAGTCGCACTGCTAGAACTTAAATTTCCCAAATAACCGATTGCACACAGTCAGATTTATGCTACGACACCACAACTGGCACCTTCGGTAATATATGCAGTCACACCCTTAAGGTTAGAGCAGAAGTCTGCTACGAGACTGCCATAATCTTCAAGCACTGTCAAGTTGCAGGTAGCAGGTGATGCAGCGATTGTCGTGGCTACGGAGGAGGTAGTAGTAGAGGGGGTTGATGTCGTGGTTGTGGTTGTTGTTGTAGGTGTGGTGGTTGTTGTAGTGGTGGTAGTCGTAGTTGTTGTAGGTGCAGTAGTCGTGGTTGTAGTAGTCGGTGCAGTCGTTGCAGCAGTTGTAGCGGCAGTCGTAGCGGCTGTTGTAGCGGCAGTTGTAGCAGCAGTTGTAGCGGCCGTTGTAGCGGCAGTTGTAGCGGCCGTTGTTGCGGCTGTTGTAGCGGCAGTTGTAGCGGCAGTTGTAGCGGCCGTTGTTGCGGCTGTTGTAGCTGCAGTCGTTGCGGCAGTTGTAGCGGCAGTCGTTGCGGCAGTTGTAGCGGCAGTCGTTGCGGCAGTCGTAGCTGCAGTTGTAGCGGCTGTTGTTGCGGCAGTCGTTGCGGCTGTTGTAGCGGCAGTTGTAGCGGCAGTTGTAGCGGCCGTTGTTGCGGCTGTTGTAGCTGCAGTCGTTGCGGCAGTTGTAGCTGCCGTTGTTGCGGCTGTTGTAGCTGCAGTAGTAGGTAGCAGCAGTTGTAGCTGCAGTCGTTGCGGCAGTTGTAGCTGCAGTCGTTGCGGCAGTCGTTGCTGCAGTTGTAGCTGCAGTCGTTGCGGCAGTCGTTGCTGCAGTCGTAGCTGCAGTCGTTGCGGCAGTTGTAGCAGCAGTTGTAGCAGCAGTTGTTGCTGCAGTTGTTGCTGCAGTCGTAGCAGCAGTTGTAGCGGCTGTTGTAGCGGCAGTCGTAGCAGCAGTTGTAGCAGCAGTTGTAGCTGCAGTCGTTGCGGCAGTCGTTGCTGCAGTCGTAGCTGCAGTTGTAGCTGCAGTTGTAGCGGCAGTTGTAGCGGCAGTTGTAGCTGCAGTCGTTGCGGCAGTCGTTGCTGCAGTTGTAGCTGCAGTCGTTGCGGCAGTCGTTGCTGCAGTCGTAGCTGCAGTCGTTGCGGCAGTTGTAGCAGCAGTTGTAGCAGCAGTTGTTGCTGCAGTTGTTGCTGCAGTCGTAGCAGCAGTTGTAGCGGCTGTTGTAGCGGCAGTCGTAGCAGCAGTTGTAGCGGCAGTCGTTGCGGCAGTCGTTGCTGCAGTCGTAGCTGCAGTTGTTGCTGCAGTTGTAGCGGCAGTTGTAGCAGCAGTTGTAGCGGCTGTTGTTGCTGCAGTCGTAGCAGCAGTTGTAGCGGCTGTTGTAGCGGCAGTCGTAGCAGCAGTTGTAGCGGCAGTCGTTGCTGCAGTCGTTGCTGCAGTCGTAGCTGCAGTTGTAGCGGCAGTTGTTGCGGCAGTAGTTGCGGCAGTCGTAGCTGCAGTTGTTGCTGCAGTTGTAGCAGCAGTTGTAGCTGCAGTCGTGGCGGCAGTTGTAGCGGCTGTTGTAGCGGCAGTTGTAGCGGCAGTTGTAGCGGCAGTCGTAGCTGCAGTTGTAGCTGCCGTTGTAGCGGCTGTTGTAGCTGCAGTTGTTGCTGCCGTTGTAGCTGCCGTTGTAGCGGCCGTTGTTGCTGCAGTTGTAGCGGCTGGTGGAGCGGGCAAAAAGCTGCAGTTGTTGCTGCTGTTGTAGCGGCAGTTGTAGCGGCAGTTGTAGCGGCAGTTGTAGCGGCAGTTGTAGCGGCAGTTGTTGCTGCAGTTGTAGCTGCCGTTGTAGCGGCCGTTGTTGCTGCAGTTGTAGCGGCTGTTGTAGCGGCAGTTGTAGCGGCAGTTGTAGCGGCAGTTGTTGCTGCAGTTGTAGCTGCCGTTGTAGCGGCAGTCGTAGCTGCAGTAGTTGCGGCAGTTGTAGCGGCAGTTGTTGCGGCAGTCGTAGCGGCTGTTGTAGCTGCCGTTGTAGCGGCCGTTGTTGCTGCAGTTGTAGCGGCAGTTGTAGCGGCAGTCGTAGCTGCAGTCGTAGCAGCAGTTGTAGCTGCAGTTGTCGCGGCAGTTGTAGCAGCAGTTGTAGCAGCAGTTGTAGCGGCAGTTGTAGCGGCAGTTGTAGCTGCAGTCGTTGCGGCAGTTGTAGCAGCAGTTGTAGCAGCAGTTGTAGCAGCAGTTGTAGCGGCAGTTGTAGCGGCAGTTGTAGCGGCAGTCGTAGCTGCAGTTGTAGCGGCAGTAGTTGCTGCAGTTGTAGCGGCAGTCGTAGCGGCAGTCGTAGCTGCAGTCGTAGCTGCAGTTGTTGCTGCAGTTGTAGCTGCCGTTGTAGCGGCCGTTGTAGCTGCAGTTGTAGCGGCAGTTGTTGCGGCAGTTGTTGCTGCCGTTGTAGCTGCCGTTGTAGCGGCCGTTGTTGCTGCAGTTGTAGCGGCAGTTGTAGCGGCAGTTGTAGCTGCAGTTGTAGCGGCAGTTGTAGCTGCAGTTGTTGCTGCAGTTGTAGCGGCAGTTGTAGCGGCAGTTGTAGCAGCTGTTGTAGCGGCAGTTGTAGCGGCAGTAGTTGCAGCGGTCGTTGCGGCTGTTGTAGCGGCTGTTGTAGCGGCAGTTGTAGCGGCAGTTGTTGCTGCAGTTGTAGCAGCAGTTGTAGCTGCAGTCGTTGCGGCAGTTGTAGCTGCAGTCGTTGCGGCAGTTGTAGCTGCAGTTGTAGCGGCAGTTGTAGCGGCAGTAGTTGCGGCGGTCGTTGCGGCAGTCGTAGCTGCAGTTGTTGCTGCAGTAGTTGCTGCAGTTGTTGCGGCAGTCGTAGCGGCTGTTGTCGCGGCTGTTGTAGCGGCTGTTGTAGCGGCAGTTGTAGCTGCCGTTGTTGCGGCAGTTGTTGCTGCAGTCGTAGCTGCCGTTGTAGCAGCAGTTGTAGCGGCTGTTGTTGCGGCAGTTGTAGCGGCAGTTGTTGCTGCCGTTGTAGCGGCAGTAGTTGCAGCAGTCGTAGCAGCAGTTGTAGCCGCAGTTGTAGCGGCAGTTGTTGCGGCAGTTGTCGCGGCAGTAGTTGCAACAGTCGTAGCAGCAGTTGTAGCCGCTGTTGTAGCAGCAGTTGTAGCCGCTGTTGTAGCAGCAGTTGTAGCGGCAGTCGTAGCTGCAGTCGTGGCAGCAGTTGTAGTTGTAGGTGCGGCTGTTGTGGTGGTAGTTGTTGTTGTCGTGGTCGGTGGTGTA